>JACEVL010001999.1:0-21880 GCA_020284085.1 Aporrectodea caliginosa
TAACAATCACAGCACTTTTTGTATCCTGTTAGGATCTATGATTAGCCTACGATGGAAATCATCCACAGCCCAGCGTACGGATTGTTTAAATAACTGCGATGAGGTTAATTTTAAATAAAGAATTTTGTCAATCCCAGAATGAATCACGCAGTCCTTTTTTAGTAGGCCCACAGCATGATTGTTTTTTTTAGTCTAGGCTCCTTTATTAGGCCTATAACCATATGAAACTTTGTCGCTGCCATGGCTGCGTTATGACAGCTAGTTATGAATAAACGAGAATACAATACAATTTCGGCTCTGACGTTGACGATAGCCCGACGAACGTCAGATGTTCTTGTTTGGACTGTTTGCTATGATTTTGTCTGCCAACGATTTACACGATAACGTGAACAATGACACCATACATTTATTCAGGCTCAACCGGTGATTTGCTTATTCTCCGAGTTCTATAAGCTACTTGACTGTCTATCTGTCCTGCTAACTCATTTTCTCACAAATCGCCTTCCAATAAGTGAATGTAAACTTACACTACATGATTGATGATACATCTCCATACCCAAGTCAGTGCTAATCTTTGTCATACCCCATTGGCTGGTTTCTAGCTTTTTCCTCGTATCAACTGAAATTGGTTCTAATAAATAAGTTTATCTCTAAGAGGTGTCAAGTTCAAAACAGAGTGCTTGATCTTGAGCCACACAGCACATGACTTCCATCATATATTTATACATCATGCATTCAAACATTTTAACTCATATCGCTCTCTTGTGTTGTAGCAATGTTTTGAGACTGGTTGTTGTAAGAACGTTAGTTCATGTCGATTGTAGGACCTCGTACTTTAAAGTTCTATGCGTCGTTTGTACGAAATCAACTAGGCTACCACGCAGCGAGGCCTCACATGCCAACTCGTAATTGACAGTTGCCAAAAACAATTATTTTAATCTGGACTAGATAACATTCATCATAGTTTTTGCTACTGTCTATCGAAGCCCAAGAAGTTGTCGAAGTGGTCAGAGTAATGGAGGAGAGATTCGAGAGGCATAGAGGTCTTCTGGTGGATCGGATCGAACCGGATTTCGGTCTTTTAGATATGTTACTGGCCAGTGGGATTCTGACGAGAGAATCTGTGCATAGGATAGAACTGAGAGACAACACAACAGAGGATAAAAACCGAATGCTTCTTGACTTTATACTGAACAACAGGAGGGCGAATGAATTGGTCGTAGCTCTCAACGACATTGGGCAAATTCATTTGGTCAACTATTTAAACGCCGATGGAGGTAAGAAGCTTGTATACAGAATTCACTGAGCGTAACACACAGTCTTATGAAGTGCTTTTACGTGTAAGTAGAGTTTTGTAGACACGTGAGAACGTATAAGTTCTATATGAACATTTCCATCTTATTATTGTGAAAGCATGCAATTATCTATATTATAATCCAAAGTCTGATTATTCTGTCCTTCCGTATGTTTGTCTGTCCGGCTAAAGGCTCCGAAACGGAACGCTTTAGCGATTTGATAAAATTTACAAAACATTATTACGCCGCGTCTAGGTCAACGCTACTATTTTCAGCTCGCAATTTTATTTAAACGCCGATATATGGCCATTAGGGTGGAGTGAAAAAAAGCGAAAATTAGAATTTCAAAAAGTAATAGCAACCAAAAGTTGCCTTATGGTATGGGGTCAAAAAATGTCAAAAAGTTTTTAAAAATATTAATGTCTTCCGCCCCCACCAGAGGGCCAAAGTTACGAAAAATGGCATTTTTTCGAGAAAATTGCAGGTTTTCTTGTAAAATATTTTAATTGAAAACTAATTAAATGTCATTCAATATACCGTTAGATAGAGCGCTTAATACTGAATAAAACGATGTATTAATTTTCAGAATATGCCCATATTTGTAGAAGTTATTAACTTTTTACCAATTCCTCTGGTTCGCGACATGTCGCTAAGTCTGAAAACGGTTAAACACTAATAACTTTTTTATCCGTCGAGATATATCAACCCATTGTATGTCATTCGATTTAGCTCTGAATCACCTTTCTAATGGTATATTGTGATGCGGGATTGTTTAACAGTACACATTTGTTTTTATTGTTTTAACTGTTTTTTTGCAATTTTTCATGGATTCTGTTGTCATTTCTGCTGTATGCGCATTTTGTCCGATGAATTGAGCGCAAAGAACATTGCATTTTGATCGTGAATAATTGCGAAATGTTGAAGCATAAAAGCTGCAATGCCCACTCGTTCTAAAACATTGTTTTCAAAGTTCGGACACATACAGGAACTACAGCAGACTGTACTACCCCCATATGAGAAATGTGTCTCTGTTGAACTGGTCCACTACCTTGATCTTCACTCTCTAATGCCTCCTCTTCAGTCTGGATTTAGGAAATTCCACTCGACAGAATCTCTTATGGTGAGTCTTCTAGCAGATATACTTCCTGATGTGGACCGTTGTCATAGCATTCTACTCTCCCTTTATGACATCAGTGCCGCTTTTGACACTGCTGATCACACCATCATCCTTTTAGACCTGGTGTCTAGGTCGTTTGGGATTGTTGACTCTGCTCTTTGGTTCCATTTATTCCTTACCTTCATGGCCCTGCCGTCACAGCCGCTGCTATAGTTGAATGTATTCTAAAGGCATCAGCTGCACTTGATCGATGGTTATCTGCTAATCGTCTTAGTCTAAACCAAGACAAGACCCAGTACATTTGGCTAGGTAGCCGTGCCATGCTTGCCAAGATTGACTGAAGTACAATAATTATTATAGGCCTTGATAGTGACAGAGAGAGGACAGGATCGAGAATTACTCCAAGATAACGGGTCATTAGCATATTGGTGGAAGAGACATCGAGTGGACCAAGAATCCCGGCTAGATCCGAGGTATACAAGATAAACAGAAGGGAACAATGACAGAGTCCTGAGGTAAGCCATAAGATAAGTGGACACAGGGAGAGCGGGTAGGACCGAAAACTTCAGAAATTGCGCGATCCTTGAGGAATGAATGGAACCAAAGAAGAGCATAGTCAACAGTCCCAGACGACCTAGACACCAGGTCTAAGAGGATTATGGTGTGATCAACAGTGTCAAAAGCGGCACTGATGTCATAAAAGAAGAGTAGCATGCTATGGCTACGGTCCACATCAGGAAGTATATCTGCTAGAAGACTCACCATAAGAGATTCTGTTGAGTGGAATTTCCTAAATCCAGACTGAAGAGGAGGCATTAGAGAGTGAAGATCATGGTAGTGGACCAGAGACACATTTCTCATATGGGGTATAGGACAGAATGCCGTAGTTCCTGTATGTGTCCGAACTTTGAAAACAATGTTTTAGAACGAGTAGCCATTGTAGCATTTATGCTTCAACATTTCGCAATTATTTACGATCAAAATGGAACGTTCTTAGCGCTCAATTCATCGGACAATGTGTGCATTCAGCTGAAATGACAACAGAATCAATGAAAAATTGCCAAAAAACTGTTAAAACAATCAAAACAAATGTGTACTTTTAAACAATCCCGCATCACAATGGACCATTAGAAAGGTGATTCAGAGCTGAATCGAATGACATACTATGGGTTGAAATATCTCGACGGATAAAAAAGTTTTTAGTGTTTAACCGTTTTCAGACTTAGCGACATGTCGCGAACCAGAGGAATTGGTAAAAAGTTAATAACTTCTACAAATATGGGCATATTCTGAAAATTAATACATCGTTTTATTCAGTATTAAGAGCTCTATCCAAAGGTATATTGAATGACATTTAATTAGTTTTCAATTAAAATATTTTACAAGAAAACCTGCAATTTTCTCGAAAAAATGCCATTTTTCGTAACTTTGGCCCTCTGGTGGGGGCGGAAGACATTAATATTTTTAAAAACTTTTTTGACATTTTTGACCCCATACCATAAGGCAACTTTTGGTTGCTATTACTTTTTGAAATTCTAATTTTCGCTTTTTTCACTCCACCCTAATGGCCATTTTAAATTTCCAACTTTTTCGACGTGACTATTTCAATAGGCCTACCAGTCACAGTAGGCCTATGGGCATTTGTCCACGTCACGAAGGCTTAAATTAATATGCAATCTTACGTCATGCGGGCATCTAGGTCAACGCTCTGATTCGCAACCAATCACGATGACCGTTGATTTCAAAATAATCAGAAGTGGTCACGCCCACGGCTAAATTTATAGGTCATCGGACTTAACAATTCGCCAATGCAACACTTTAGTGATACGAAATTTTCAACGAACGTTTTCATTTGAGTTTATATAGATCTCAACACAACTTTATTTCAACCCAAAATTTACTTGAAATTCCGATATTTGGACATTTTAAGTTTCGATGTGGTCATAGTCTGTTTCAATGCCATTGAAATCTATATATGCAGGAGTATATATTGCATAGAGTTGTAATCAAACAATTTCAAGCCAGCGCGTAAATTCCCCAGAAGGATACACGAAAAATTTGCACATCGTTAAATTCAAATTCACGGTCGCCGACGAAGATGTCGTTAAATTCAAATACACGGGCGCTGAGGAAAACCCGGGAGAACGCCGGGTAAAAACTGCTAGTAGGTTATATATGTCGAATGCGGGAGAAGATAATTGCAGTAACTGTGCGATAACTTAGACACTTAGAATGCAGCATAACTTTCAAGCAGTCGTCAATTAGCGATCAATATAACGAGGAATGGTTTTGTTCTTTGCAAAATATTGTTCGTTCTTGCATGTGTGATATAATTGAATATGAACAATTTCACGATTGTCAAACGCTTATCCTTTCAGATTTCTTTTGAAGTTTCAAGTGCTGTTTAAAGCCGTGTTAAGAACTTTGCAGATGAAAAGGTTTTCATTTCACAATTATAGTTTCGTCATAATAGCTCAAACACTCAACATTATAATTATGCGTCTTTCATGCACTAAGTAGGCCTATTGGATTAATTTGAACCGCAGTCCTCTTCTATATGGAAAACAATTAAAACTTTGAATGAAAGGCGCGAAGATGATTTCAAGAACCCATAGTTTTCGAAGAATATAAATATGAAAGATTGAAATGCGTCGAATGATCACAGCGCCAACTGTTGACGTTATAATAATGGGGGTCCGGTGGCGCGTTGGATAACATCTGGCGAAGAGTGCGAGAGGTACCGAGTTCGAACCCCGTTAGGGCGGATTTGCTTTGTAGGCTGTTATTAGCGCCGTGTATTACAAGCTGTCTGTTCTGTTAGTAGTTAACTAGTTAAGATTGTTTCAATTGCATAACATGTAAATGTACAGCGCAGTGCGTTTGTCAGGCGCTAAATTAAAGAAAAGATATTATTATTATTTATTATTATAAGCATAAGTTCAAAAAACGAAGAGTAACTGTATGTCCATTAACGACATCTTCCAGAAGGAATCTGTCAGGCCACTGTGGAAGTTGCTTTTTATAATGATAAAAAGGCTACAAGCAGTTAAGACTTAGGTCAAGAGATAATATAAAATTCAGTTAGACTTGTTATTCTAAAGAAGCTGTAGTAATAGGTAAAGTCGTAGTTACTAAAACTAGTTAGGCTACTTAGAGCAACGAGCTGAAAGTAAACGCGGTAGGCCCTAACGAACATCTCTGTATAATAGTAGCCTATATAGTATATATATTCTATAGCTGATTAATAGTGTTAATCTTATTTATCGTATTTTGCAATGTTGAGTCCAAGCTTCTGCTACATTCTTCTATAATGGATTTATCGAAGGTAATTGTTGTTCTTGTAGCTTATGGGTCTGCATTTGGAGACGATTGGCCACTTAGTGAATCTGACATCAGAAGATTGGAGATCAATCGCCAGAGTTTTATTGATCTTCTCGATACGACCGATCTATGCATCAGATTATATTCTGAGACAGTCATAAATAATCGTCAAAAGCAGTTCATCTTTTCGAAGCCGACTGATGCTGAGAAAAACAAGGCATTCCTGGACATCTTGACAAAATGCAGTCTTCGACAATACAAAATCACAATAGCATGCTTAAACGATTCCAATCAAAGTCACATCGCCAAACTACTTTCAGAAGGAGGAGGTGAATTATTTTTTAAGTACTATATGACGCTGGTGAATCACTCGCTTTCTAACTGATTGAATGAGTAACTGACATATTGAGTGACCAAGTGAGTGAGTGAACAAATGAATGAATGTTCGAAAGAACAACTAAAAGAACGATTCCGAACGAATAATAGAGAAATAATGTTATTCAATAGACAAACCAACGACGAATCATTAATGAATACAGCTGAAACGCAGTATTAAATTATTAATTAGCTAAACATCATTGTCTAATACAGTAGACACACTGTCATGTATGAAAATGTCGCTCGTAAATAGGAAGAGGTCTATGTTTGTGGCACTTTGTGCCAAGGTTGCAAGTTCGATTGCTTAAACCTCAGTCACCAATCTATCTGTTGGCAGTTGTCGTCCGAGACCAAATGCATCGGAGACCATGCGAACATTAAAGGTACTAGTTTCGCCCATAAAATTCAGATTTACGGAACCTGCGCGCTTAATAAGTTAAATTGTTAATAAATAAATGGTAACAAGCACATTATGAAGTGCTTATAGTTTACTGCGCTGTTCAGTCCTTCGCTTCTTTTGGAATATGAAAGTTAAATGTGCTGTCTTTTTGACTGTCTTATACATAACTGTTTCGTGCATTTTTCAGATGAATGGTAACGCGATTAAAATAAGCTTCTGTTCTTTATTTATAATACAGTTGTTGTTCGAGTTCACGCGAACCTTGAAAGCTCTGTGGGGAACGTAGACGAATTGGAAGATGTAATCATCTCGCAGATAACAAGGGTTCTAGAAAATCGCTCGTTAGATGAAGCCACTCGGTTGCTGGAACTGACCCAACAGAGAATCATTGCTGCCAGGAGAGGACACAGCATCGTCATTTACATCCACTGCGCAACAAACGATGAGCTGCTGCAACTGATCGATCTGCTAAAGGCCGACAGACTGAAGGAAATCATCGAGAAGGTCTTCACTGAAATGGTTTCGATTGGAGATCCTCTGATGGTTACGCTTACCTGGTCTCTGGAAGAGTTCAAAAGA
The DNA here is from genome assembly GCA_020284085.1 of Aporrectodea caliginosa. Lineage (NCBI taxonomy): Eukaryota > Metazoa > Annelida > Clitellata > Crassiclitellata > Lumbricidae > Aporrectodea > Aporrectodea caliginosa. Next base: position 7,091 of record JACEVL010001999.1, read on the forward strand.
GCTTCTGAGTCATTTTCCGGTAAATGCATGAATTCGCAATTCAGCTGTCACCGGTCATTTCTCGAAAAACTATGTGGCGACCGCCGCCCCGCACGCTACCTCTCTCTCTCTCTGCTCACGGGACGGCGTCGGCTCCAGCCCACTATCCGTCTGGCGCCGCCCGAGTCACTGCCTTGTCTACTTCAATGTAAATGGCTGTTCTCCATCTCTACCCAGGGTGACCGTTCCTATCAGGGGAGGTTTCGGATGGGTCGCTTCTCCAGGAGAGGTAACACTATACACTGTATACAGATTTATCTCGGTCAGACTCTGCCTCTTCCACGGTCGCCGGATGGGCAATAAGGTGGAGTGAAAATAATGGTTGAATTTTATTTTTATTTTCTTAAACTGGCAGGGTATGCAATAGTTGCTATGCCATAATATAAGCATTCTGGCAAAGTCTTAGATTTCTGACATTTTTTCTTCATCGACCCCCACAGCATCAAAGATTTCACATAATTCAGCATGTACGGCAATGTCATAATTAGACGGATCAATATATGGTTTGACCCTAAAAAAATTGATACAAAAGGTTTCTCAACGGAATCTGGTACCATTTTTAATGCTTATTAACATAGTAAAAGTTTCCTTTTTTCTGACCACCGGAAAAGGGTCATTTTCAAGATGGCGTCCAAGATGGCTGCCTGGAAATAAAATTGACTATATCTCAGGCTAGAAAATTGATAAAAACGTTTTCTCAACGGAATCTGGTACCATTTGTAATGCTTATTGACATAGTAAAAGTCTCCTCCAATCTGACCATCGGAAAATGGTAATTTTCAAGATGGCGTCCAAGATGGCTGCCAAAAGCTAAAATTGTCCATATCTCAACCTAGAAAATTGATAGAAAAGTTTTCTCAACGGAATCCTTTACCATTTGTAATGCTTATTGATCTAGTAAAAGCCTCCTATTCTGACCATCGGAAAATGGTCATTTTCAAGATGGCGTCCAAGATGGCTGCCAAAAGCTAAAATAATCTATATCTCAGCCTAGAAAATTGATAGAAAAGTTTTCTCAACGGAATCCTTTACCATTTGTAATGCTTATTGATCTAGTAAAAGTCTCCTCCATTCTGACCATCGGAAAATGGTCATTTTCAAGATGGCGTCCAAGATGGCTGCCAAAAGCTAAAATTATCTATATCTCAGCCTAGAAAATTGATAGAAAAGTTCTGATCTCTTTTTTCCACAAAGTCCTGCGTTAGTCTGTACTTCTATATCTGAGTCTTGGCTTATTTCAGGATCGGTATCGTTGCTCGCAATGCTCGTTTCAGGATCCTTGGCCTTAGCTGACGTGCCGGCTTCAGCTGAAGTTTCTTTTTGTAGCTTAACGTATGTCTCGTATCGATGCTTTCTCTTCTCACGTCTTGCAAGCTGTATGGTTAATACGACGTCAATGCCACCAATCTTCATTTCACGCACCGTCCTCTGATCTGCAAGAAAAGAGCGTTCGACAATGGGCACCTTCCTCTCCCTTTCACAGGTGCACGCTGCTTCGGTATGACATTTGCAAGCAGCGATATCGAACAGTTGCGAATTGCACTCCATCGCATAGGATTTCAACTTCGTTTGGTACTTCTGGTTACTTTTTCTTCTCTAAAAGGGTTTAAGAATGTTTAGATACTGGTGATTCAATGTTTTGATTTTTTCGACGACACGCTTGTGCCCAATGGTTGGGATCGAAGCTTTGTGCCACAAAAGCTCACACCTAGTAGCAACTGCTTGTGAAACCTCTGCAATGCTTGGCTCTTTAGCACTAGCATCGGTCTTCTTTTGATGGCGAACAAACAAGACTTCATAATGTCACCAAGTGTGGGCAAAACGTTTTCAAATAGATCCTCTGGCGATCCAAATACTGGACAACACGTGTCATTTCTCGTCTTACGTTTAAACACTTTGGTAGCCATTAGCCTATGCTGTCTAAAAATATACAAGAGCAATCAATGAATAGCCACAATAGCCACATTACAGACAGTAGTTTCACTGAGATATCTGACATATTTTAGAACAATATAGAATTATAGATCGTAATCCTATTCGCGAAAGGCTGATTCAGCATTTTCGATAGACACGATAAAACTAGCATTAAGGTAATTACTAATGAAGCTAAAAGAATGTGTTCGCTTTCCGGCGAAGATGATAGTTGGCGTACTCACCTTTTGTATGGAATATCACTTTATAAATAATTTTCAAAATTTTCACAAACCTCCATGTTTGTTTGCAAATCCATTTAGTCTGGTTCCCTGCGAAATTCCTGCAATAATTACTTAGAAAATGTGCCTCCTAGAAACCCGACTTTTCATCAATTTTTGCCACTTTTTCTAGAAAATGTGCAATGTTGTGCATGGTTGGGGCCAATGAAGAATACATTTTAAAATTACAAAATTTTGCACCTACACTACTTTACATATGGAACAACTATTCCCACCCCTGCCAGTCAAAAATTTTAACTTTAGTTTTTTCACTCCACCTTAATGGGCAACGTCCTGAGGATGGCCGTCTCTCAGAACAGGGTTCGTTCTTTTCCTAGCACGAGTCTTTCTCTTCGTGTTTACCTTCTTAGCTACGCGCTTGCTCTTCTCTCTACCTGATCTGAACTTCGACTCACCATTCTACATCTTGTGACTCTTAAACCATCGCCAATAATAAGGGACACCAAACGTTCTCTAAGTTCCGGGACCAGAAATACTTATGACAAGTCGCTACGCCATTTCGCCCTAGACAATACCCGTAACAACTCTCTACATCGCGTCGTCCTAGACAATACTTGAAACACTTCGCTATGTCAACTCGGCCTAGACACTACCGATAGCAGCTCTCTACGTCTTCTAGCCCTAGACCATACTGGGGACGAATCTCTACGTCAACTCGTCCTATACATTTGTCCATGGGGCAATGCGTCTTCCTATACCGTCATGTGTCTTTCTGTCCATTTCCGTGTTTGGCCTGCGGCCTCCCACGTATATTGTCATGCACCACAATTGACGGAGTAAGTTCCCTTACCCGTCTCTGCGTCGGCAAAGAACAACCAACACTGATAAATTCTGCTTCAAACGAAAAAGAAACACGCGTATCTGTGTTGGCAAAGAACGACCAACACAGTGATATATTCTGCTTCGAAAGAAAAAGACACTGGTAAGGTATCTACGGACTCTGATAGCGAAGGTCCTCTCTCTATAACCTTCGCTATCTACACACAGAACTTCGTTCCGACCTACGCACGAGGGGGCCCAGCCTCGCACTTCAGTCGGTTCTCAGAACTGTGTGTCGACACCAGCACATATGTATCTACGTGGTTACCCGAATACCCGAACGTACACGTATAAATCATTTTCTTGGTCTGCGTTAATCTACCCACCTGGGGTTTTCGTACTCGTCACCAAGGGCGTTGACTCGCGGTGTCTCGCGAGTACACCCTTCCCCGGCTTAAGTCTTACACAACCTTTCTTCACGCTATCCGAAACAATCTGATCCGAGACCTGCCAACGAGAGTGGGCCCTTACTCCGCCTCAGGTATCCCTTGAATCAAACTTTCCGAATCAGATAGCGAGCGTTACGGTTGTGCCCGGGAGCGCACGGACTCACAGGATTCGTTTCTGAATCCTCGGACTCGATTCCGTTGCCGGAATCAGAGGCAAGTGTCACTAACGTTACCCCTTTGTTTCTCACAGACCTGTGTATTTACTTCCCTGTTAGGGAATTTTACTGTCTCTCACACCTGAACGAACAACGGTCAGATCTGTCGGGTAGTTCCCAGAACAGAGAGATATGCGGCTAGTCCCGCAATAAGAGATAGAATCCGCGGGGAAATCGCCAGCCCCGCAAGTAAAGAATCCGCGGGGAAACCGCGATTACAGATATTGCGGTTAGTCCCGCAAGTAGAGATTTACCGCGGGGACACCGCGGTAATAAGTACAACCGACGTAAAGTACGCAAAGAAAGATTATCCGCAAGAAAACCGCGAAAGTTACTATGAACGACGGTAGATACGCAAAGAAAAATAATCCGCGGGAAAATCCGCGGGGAAACCACGGGAGTAAGTACGAAAAGAAAGATATTCCACGGGGAAACCGCGGGAGGAAGTACGAAAAGATGGGGGACCCGCAAGTTGAAAAGAATATGCAGGTAGATCCGCAATTGTTTTACCAACGGTATCAACGGGGTCACCATCTTCCCCGTACTTTACCACACTGGTGTGCAGTATTTATCGAACGGTAACTCCGGGGAGCTTTCCCCGTATTTATCTGTCACTAACGGGGTCACCCTCCCCGTATTTGATCGAACCGGGTCAGCGGGGAATTTTTCCCTGTATTTACTCACTCGCAGTTAACTGATTTCCCCGTCTCTCCCCGATCTCCGCACTTTATGAGAAATCGGACTTTGATTTTTCGTAACAGACCTGTCGGTATCTCCGCGTACTTTCCGATCGACACCAACGGGGTGACACCTTCCCCGTATTTGACCTGTGAGCCCTTATTCTCACGATCGGTCTTTCCCCGATTAGCCTCTCACGATCAAAGCTCGAGCCGGCTCGCGATCAACAACGAGATGGGCTCTACCCCGTCAGATCAGCGATAGCCGGCATTGGCCCGACCGTGTGAGCGGCTGTCACACGGGAGCGCACGGATTAGTCTTATTTCGGACGCAGGGGCGCCCGTCACTCACCCGAACCAACGACGCTAAAGAACCGCGTAGCTATTTGCAGAGGGTCCGAACCACCACTAACTCTGCATGTGTAGAGCAGTACGACGACCACTCTAGACTACATTATAGGCAAAACACCGTGAGGCAGTCGATATTCATCTATCGACCATGTATGCTGTAGCTCTCCTCGCTTATAAATGCCTCCCTGCACAAGTTCTTAACCCAAGGTGTCTAAGAGATAGCTCCTAATGATTAATTTTAGGCGATGCCTATCTTTAGTCATCAACTATTATATAGGACGTGGGAAGATGTACTTTTATTAAATAACTAAATTAAAACGTTAAAATTGCAGAAATTAAGCGACCGTATAATTTAAATCATATTTATTATAAGTCGAATCGAGCGTATGTGACACGCCACCAAGCGACTCGGAGGCGCGACGCTGTGTATTAAACACGCCAATATTATAAAGCTATTATCAGTCATAAAGCCTTCATTCTGTCTTGTGGCCTGTCCGCCACAACTATGCCTAGGCCTACTGATTATGCTAAGTGTTGATATTGAAATGTTATTGATCAGTCAGTAATTTAAGATATATGAAAATAATTCAAAACAATAACGTAATTTATTAAAATTTATTTTGAATAAAAAATGTTCCACTCCGATACTGTCCCTAGGCTACGGTAGCCTACTTATTGCTATAATTTCACAATGTTTTGTATCAAACCAAACAATTCACGTATTTCTCATGTATTATATTGGCCTAGTCGTGCATGGTTTAAGACACAACTTGGTGAACTGGATCTTCAGTATAATTAACTGAATTTTTTAAAACTTGTCCCCAGAAGTTGTGTAGGCCTATACACCGTTACCATGTAAAAATAACCTTGACTCATCTCTTCTGCGAAGATCTATGTAAGTTATTTATATCTTCGCCAACGAAATGAATGGTCCGACAAATTTCTTATTAATTTTCATTTATTTCGTGCCAGATGTGTTTTTTTAAATTATTCAGCCACTCCGTTACTGCATTTTTGCAATGATTATGAATAAATTTAATTCCAATAATATTTGTAATATAATGCTTATAGGGAAAATAATGATTGATAGGCTATGGACGCGTGAGCGATAATATGGTGTTTACCGTGCTGCAACACAAATTGTCTACTCCGTTACCTGTCCACTCCGTTAACATTTATTTGGTAACGCATGGGACAGCTATGTAACGGAGTGGAAAAATTATGCTCGACACTCGAAAGATAGGAGTGGACTTATCATAGGCTAAATGGTGTGGTATTTTGATTTTAAAGACAATACCATACATATTTTAGTGTTTTCTGTTTATTCGACCACTGGGAATGTTTGGCTCAAGTGATAGTAGTATTAAAAAATTTGAAATAATTAGAAAAACACTTAACTTCTATGATTAGCGATTAGAGAGTACAATAATATTATACTTGATAGGCGAAAAGAGGTGAGTCAGGGAAGGTCGTTTATACAGTACCTTCTATGAGGTAGGTGCTTAATTTATACTTGAATACCCACATGCTGGGAGCTAAGCGTTAAACTGTTTTTGAAAATCGATAAACTTTTGGTTTCCTGAATGGGTGCAAGAAGACTATTCCAGGCACGTGGACCAGCGACCCGAAAGGCTCGATCACCCGCTTTGGTTTTTGTGGCTGGCACAAAGATATCAGCGCCCTTGTAACGGCATGGCTGTTTTACGGCGCCATATAAATTGTCACTGTTAATAATCAGCGGACTTCATAGTTAGAGTTCATTACAATTTACAAATCTAGTATTTTCACTTGCAATTGAAAACAAAAAGTTGCACGTTAATGGTAGGTCTAATTTAATTAGATCGTCCTCTATAATTGTCTATTGCAGAAAGTACAGACCTACTCAAAGGTCAAAGTGCAACACCAAACAAGGGTAAAGTCATGGAAAGAAAGTCAACCGACATTAAAGGTAACGCTATAGACAACTTAGGATTAGATCAGAACAGACAAGAAGCGTCAATGATTTCTTGATTCACATAAAACAACACATATTTTGGTATACCCTAATTTCTTTGAACAAATACTTCTTCTAACGCTTGTATCAGACAATTAGTCTAGCCAACTGATAACGTAGGAAAGTGACAAACCCTTTGGGTTCTCGCTTTCGACATATCCACATACAAATATGTAGTCTTCTATAATTATTATCATGTTGCGCATACGTTATAATAAGTTCATCATTTTCTCAAATGTCTGGATCCTAAAAGACTTATAGTAATTTATGGTCATAACACGGCAAAACTCCGTCACAACTCGTACTCTGGTAGTGCAAATCCCAAGTCTGGATAAAGAAGGAGGGCGACGCTAATGATCTCTCTTATCACGCAGCGTCGTTAAGCTGAAACTACTAATACTATTATAATACCAAGGCAAACTAATTGATAGAGTTCATATTAGCGTTGACAGATTTTGAAAGTGAAATTGTAGATGCATTGATGTATACATATTGGCCGTATGTCATGCCATGTAATACCCGTCACGTGGAACATTATGCAAGTTAACCTATGTTTATTTTGCCTTTATATGACTGGTTGGAATATGCTCAATACCAAATTCATATAATTTTATACAATTTTCAGAATATGGGGAAACACCTTACAAGTCGGAAAATAGACGGTCCGCTAGTTGGCCGCTAATAAGGAAACCATCCCCTCTGGAGGATACGGAATTAGACGTTCCAGGTAAATCTAGTAGGCTTGAAGCAAAAGTAACGAAAGGACTATAAAATTTATGAGTTTTCATTTGCACAATGATGCGATCTTGATTATACCGAATTATTTCGTATTGAGTTTCATAAAGGAATTTCAATAATTCTAAATTATTTTGCTGAAAGCATAAAATATTTTGGCACTCAATTATGGTATCTAGATTGTCTGTCATATCAAATGTCCTGAAACTGTACGTCTTCTGCATACATTCCAATGCGCCATTGATTAATATGTGTAATATACAATATTATAATAAACGTCGGAGAATTCCTGAAGTTAATTAGAGTCTTGCGTATTACATAAATGAATAAAGACACAAGAACTTTACACGCAAATTACCAATATTGCATCTTTACTGTATTGTCTACTATAATTCAGCTCGAGTCTTTTAGAAAAATCAATTAACATTTTAGCCAGAACGAACTGGACTTGGAATATTTACAGCGCTCATTAAGACCCAAGTTTCAACTAACACTTAGGCATAAATAAGTTTTAACTGCGTGGCTTTCTTTGAGACCTGAAGCAAACGTGCATATTTTAAATTGTTCAGGTCAATGTCTATAATGAATTCATATCACAGTCTCAATACTGACAAGGTATACTTTACAATGTAAAAGGAGCACAAATATGTTTTCTGAATTGCTCATATGTGTTCCTAAAAAAATAAAGTTATTGAGTTTAAACTATTGGACCTATTGGAGCGCATTCTCATCTTTCGACCAAATAATTGCGGTCCGTAGCGATCAATGTTACGAGAAAAAATTAATTACCCTACAAAAATGGAAAGTAATGGAAATTGACAATATAGGGCCTACCATTTAGCAGCTTGTTTGGTGCATAGCTTAGTAGGCCTATACTAACTCTATTTCGTAACCTAAGCACAGGCCCGTCCAAAGCTGGTATTAATTATAAACTGCCCATTAAGTATTTCGGTAATTATTAGTGCTAACTACCAGGTACATAATGATGATATGATTTCTTTATATAATATACACGTAGGCCTACTTCACATTAGCGTAGAAATGAAAATAATGTAATTACAATTTGCAGTAACAGAGAAGAAATAAAAGAACTAGAACGATTTATATTCTGTATTCGTATTGAAGGGTTTCACCGATTGGCATTATTTTGTCGATTTCCGATTCCAGATATTTGACCTGCCCTTTGGTCGATTCCGGATTCGATCCGATTAATAGGAAATATTTATTTTCATTTGGTTTTGAAGAACTAATTTAATAATTTCTGCAATTGTATGTGTCTATTTTAGCGCCAAACGGTTAACTTGATTTTAAAATTATTAATTAAATACTTTTATTTTTTATCAACTTAAAATAAATCGTATTTTGTAAAATTCTAATATTCCTTGAATTTGAGAAAGCGTAAGTAAAATAGAAAATTAGAAATGTCCTCCATTCCAGTTTGCTGAATATCTGTAAGCAAAGGTATAGGCCTAATAGTGGACTAGAAGTCTTTGCTCTTTAATCATATCCATGCAATGCCAAAGATAAAGTAATTAAAGAGAAGCAAAACTAAGCAAATTTGCTTAGTTTTGCTTATCTTTAATTACTTTATCTTTGGCATTGCATGGATATGATTAAAGACAAAGACTTCTAGATTCGTTTATCTTTACATTCTTTAATACTATTGTACAATAGTATTAAAGAATGTAAAGATAAACCAAACTACAGAAGCAAAATGTCCTTTTCATCGCGAGTTGGCGCTATATTTAACACTCAACTAGATGTAATTCAAACGAGAGTTTATGCACTAAACTATTTAAAATTAATAGCTGGAAAGATTAATGCTATATGTTTTAAAATAAAATTTACATTATAAAACACGAAGCGTAAGAAAAAGACCGACTGTACGCCATTTCTGTTGATGCGTCGACTCTTAAATTTTATTATTCTATCCGGATTTTTAATTATAAATACTGCAGGAAGGGCGCAGAAACAGGTTACTATTTTGATAATTAATGAAAAATGAAATTGTTTATGGTCAAAATATTACTTCTTACGGCATTTGTATCGGTTGTCCAGGGATGCGCCGATTATGATTTATAAATCGGTCTAGGGCAAAATCCGGCGAAAACGGATTCCTGGATCAAGAATTCGGCAAAACCCTATTCCGAATGTCAGAACATCAGATCAGAAATGATTATCAGTTCTTCAAATTCAGAAATGCTTTACGTACTTTTATTTGGGCAAATTTATCAATAATATGCGGGGGCTTTGATGGTTGTCTTTGCGCGAACTTTACTTTACTTTATTACAAGCTCTAAGATCACGAAATGGAGCCTACCTTATCAACAATACACATTCATCTCCATTTAAACTCATCCGCATTTTGGCTGTCATTTAATTTTACATAGAATTTAATGTATAAATTATTGCAACATATCGACTTATATATGTTGTTATTTGTTCATTTGGATTTGTAACTCAGCTTCCAGGTTTCTGACTTTACTTGTAATATTCGTCTGAAATTAATAAAAAATAAATTATCGATTAGACTGATATTCACTTATGTGACTGCAGGCGTCTCAAAATGTTACAAGATTTTCATTGTAATCAATCCTGATATTACAGTGTAATTGTTTAACAATCCAGACTGAGTCTGTTTTTTTCAGATTCCAGTTTAGAAATGTCTCACGCTGATGCTATACACAAGAACTTCAACCTTCTCCTAAGATGTACAACTATCAATTTGTATGTAATCGATTTCTTAAGAGCCAAAGACGTCCTCGACGAAGCACAAGAACATGAACTGAAAATGGAAATAAATCCACTAAAACAACGCATTCTCTTGTTCCAATGGTTGAAAGACGTTTCATCTCACAAATACGAGTCTTTTCTGCAGGTGATGAAGGACACTGAACAGGAACATGTGGCAAATCTCTTGACAGGAAGCACCGAAGGTATCATCAGCAATACGAAACGTTATTCCAATTGAAATATGCTGCTGCGGAACTGCCTGTCCGGTTGTTCTCAACCCCGCCTTACAGGGATATGCACTTTGGTGTCAGTCTTAATTGGCTGTAGTTGTCTTCGCTCTGCTACACAGGTTGATCTGGTACTTCCAGGTCCTGTCACAAAACACATCTCTCCTTGCAAACTGAAACACGAGCTTCTTTTCATTGCTCTATTTCGCGTTCGGTTGAAGACCATTCTGTTCAATCGTAGACTTCTATTGTCAGGACTGGCGCAGCGGTGAAGAGTTATAAAGAGTCGCTCTATAAATGAGCACTTACAAATTATATAGTTTTCAGATGAGGCACTTAAAAGACTATATAAACATTATCATTTAAGTGGAATTGGAAACGTGAAGGCTTGGACTAATGGCTTAACTGAACGAGTTACAGGTGAATTAATGATTCTTTGGCATTGTTTGTTAATTTTTATCCCAGGATATTTAAAGATATCTTGCGCTGTTTCAGACACAAACGTGTTCTTTTTTAATCTCTAAAATATCAACGAACCCCAAATGAGTACCAATAGTGGAAATCATTCAAATATAACAATACAATAAAAGGAATTTTTGGATCAATTATAAACTGATATTATAATAATGTAAATGTTACTTCTCTGCAGGAGACCACTTACCGATATCGGACGTCAGATACGCGTGGTTAGAGAACAGCCGGCAAACATTGACTAAGATCATGCGCATTGACAACGAAATGATTTCAGTTGTAAGACGTTCGAAGGTAATAAGCATGACTGATGCCGAGGAAATTAAGGCAGAGGCTTCTGGTTATTTAAAGATGTTCAAATTGATCAGTGCTATTATGACACGAAGCAACCACTGTTACGACAGTTTTACAGAGTTTCTGGGAAGAACGCTGAACACCGCAGCGGCAGAATATCTTAGTAAAGGTAAGCATTATACTATATGATTTTTATCTAATGTATTTTATTCTTCTAGGTTTGGATCAGTGTTATCACAGCGATCAATTGAGATGTAGTTGGAAAAACACCCTAATGTACGTTATATCGACCCGGAAATTATGATTCAAGTGGCTGACTTAATTCTAAAAACATATTAGAACCAAACCTCTTAGAGCAAACTATTTTATGTCACCTATTAATAGATATGGACATTGCGAACAATCAAATCTCATTCGTCCTAAACGAAACTAATGTTGGCAGAGATTAATAATTATTATTGATCCGCTTGCTTCCTTGTCTCACCGGTCAATCGGACTTGGATCTTCACCTATAGTCTATTTGGATAATCCCTCTGGCACGATGCAGCGCTGGTAAATAAATTGGTCTTCGCGCTTAGCTGTTAAGCAATGCTTTAAAATTTAGCAGTTTACAATTACAGTATAATGAATCATCATGATATCATATTCGTTTACTGTGTTAACAAAAGATAGGTGTAGGCCTACATAGAAACAAACTAGATATTATAGTATGAAGTAACAGCTTAGTAAGAGTTCAGAAATAACATACGATATATAAAATTTCGTGAATCTTTGTCAGGAAGGCTAAATTTATGTGGTCTGACCCTAAGAAAATAGGTCGTAAAATGTTGGTTGTACCGTGTATTATAGGCGAGATGCAGTGGTCCAGAAAGAAGAAACCAGATGACGCAAACATCAAGGATTTACTTTCGGAAATGAACGAACTCGCTGTAAATCCAGTGAAAGCCAAACCAGCCAAAATATAGTCATCTTCAACTACTGCAGCTAGATAACTGATAGTGCGGTTAAATTTACATAACTCTTCAACTCTAGACGCCTGCAGTATATCATTTATAGGAGGCATTTTGTATCGACTACTTGTAACAATCGAACCACTTGAATCACATTTACTATGCGTTCTTTACCAACTGGGGTCGTAAATGACATCATGTCAAAATGAGCAAATGACTCGCTTTATTCGGTCTTGGTGACAATAGAATTCCACCAATGTGAGGTATATTATAAACTATCTAAGAGATATTACAATGATTACTGAATACACAATTCGAGATGATTAATTAAAGCGGAAATGCGGAAGGGTTACGCAGGATATTTCAAAATAGCGTTTATGAATTGTTTCCCTGTGCTTCAGTCCTATAACACTATGACATTAACTCCAGTGTTGTTAAAAGTATCGGGCGAATGTACTTAACCCTCGGGCTACCAAGGGGGGGTGGTTGCCACCCCTAGTTTTTTTCATCTCAAACTTTTTCCGTATGGAATAAAAATTTGACCTTTTAGATAGCTGTAGGGGGTTCATTTACACACGTTTTGAGGTAAAATGTGAGATGATATCTCACACCGTTCAAAAGTTATACCCAATATACCTGAGGCACCGAGGGTGGATACCACCCCCTAGATTTTCGACTATATCTTATCCGTCATTTAATATTAAGAGACACAAATTATACTATTCTATAGAGGGCATGTGGGGCTACATTTGTATGGTCACTGAGTTGACCTGAGACAACCGGAAGTGCTCAAAATAAATAATAATACGCGTAATATGCGTGAAAATGGCTGAATGGAAGGACTCCCCCTTAGTTTTTTGTCTGTAGCGTATTCATTTGTCTTTCTGGAAGAGAAACAAAGATACCATTCTTTAGAGGGAATGAAGGGCTTCATTTGCATACCTACATCTTTGTCTTTTGAATACCGGAAGTGATCAACATAAATAATAATACGCGTAATCTGTGTGAAAATGGCTGAATACAGCATTACAACGTAAACCGATATATATGTATGGATATATATGTATGGATGTACATTTATACTATATAAACATGTGTAGGGATGATTTTGTGTATCTTTTATACATAGATTAGTTTCAAAACACACATAATCTTATATTTGTTTATCCAAAAAGTACAAAATGTACGCAATAATATACAATATTGCTAATTAATGGGTTTCATTGTTAAAAGTGATGTAATTTCGAGGTGCATTCACATATTGTACAACTAAATATACCATTCTGTGCAGAAATGAATGCTGAATCCAATGCTATATTACAAGTTATGATATGTAAAACCAAACACGAAATCCAGGGGTGGTAACCACCCCCCCTTGGTAGCCAGTGTTACAAAAAAAGCTTGGTAGCCCTAGGGTTAAGTGGAAGTAAAACTAAACAAAACTTTACGTACCTAAGTAAAACTAAAAGTAGTCCTACTCATCAAAAAGTTTACTTTCGTAAAAGTAAAAACGTATTCTTCCAGATAATTCCTTTCAAGTCAAAAGTGAAAGTAGCCTACTGAGTCTTGTTTCTATAATTCGACCCACTCATTTACTTTCAGGAAGACTAAATTCCCAAAATGCATTCAGTCGATTACCTCTATTTTTATTGTTAAATCGTCACAGCTAAAAAGGCTTTCGATTGCTGCACTGGCAGAAAGTTGAGTGCTCAATCATTTATATTGTTCCGTCAATTCAGATCAGGCTGCAGTGCTGAAGAGGGCTTCAGGTTGTGTCTGCAGGTTTTCTTCAAGTACATCCTTATTATAAGAAATATTGCCTTGCTCGAAAAGACTGCTTCATCAAGGTCATGGGCGTCCGCAGGAATTTTTAGGGGACAAAGAATTTGTTAAGGAGGCAAAGTTTTGAATTGTTGGCACGGGGAATAACGAGAGTGCCGAAAGCAATTTATCACGTCACCCTCAGCGCTCTCTCCCGCTCTGACGCTGTAGAAATCTCGAGATTACCGTTACTACAATAGAGGAATAATATGATTAATTTTAACAATATTTATAATAATTATTTCCATATTGACGTTGTCGCGGTCTACGCTGATACGTGCAGCTATGGAAAATACCCGCTGTGCGTCAACAACATTGTTTACAGCTAAGGGAAAATTCTGCCACGGACTGTCAATAGCGGACCAATGCATGTATCAATAATCTACGCGTTCTACAGGACTTTCCAGGGAAAAGTACGATGACGTCATAGAACCTTCTAGAATCCATCAGAACCCTATATATAAGATACAGTGTGTGTGTAAAAAAAAGCGAGTTGACGAAGATTTATGCACGTTGAAGAAGTGTTCTTGTAACGATATTTGATTGAAGTTCAATCGAGACCAGCCAACCTGTGTGCTGTCTGCGATTGTGATATTTGACGGGCTGACTTAAATTTGACTTAATTGATTCTTTCTGTTAATAAAGATCTTTTAATTTTCCTTCGTTTGTTCGTTGTCGTGATCGAGAGGCTCGACCGCGACATTTCTGGTGTCAGAAGTGGGATCATCGGTGTTGGATCCGGTGAAGAAGATCATCGGTGTTGGATCCGGTGAAGAAGATCATCGGTGTTGGATCCGGTGAAGAAGATCATCGGTGTTGGATCCGGTGAAGAAGATCATCGGTGTTGGATCCGGTGAAGAAGA
>JACEVL010002000.1:0-21332 GCA_020284085.1 Aporrectodea caliginosa
AGTATCTATGTCTGTATATTGATATTGAATCTTCATTAGAGTGGCCCAAAATAACAAAAGTTGGAAATGTTTAGCTCCACAAGGCTGCCCTTGTTACACATGAAAAGATAACCCTGTATGCAAAAATTTGGACAGATTGAACTATGTTTAGAGGTCGCGCCTTTTGCACACTTTTACATTATATAGTATGAAGCGTAAAAAGACATGTAGGCCCCTATCATTATGAATAGCAAGGCAGTTACTATTTTGAACGTTGAACAGCCTAATAAAAATATATACCGCAGTGTTACTGCTTAGTCAGAGTGCATTAAATGCAAATAATTTGTAATGCAATATAATTTTTTACTATGAAAGTAGTTTTCCAGTCTGCATAAATAACCGTCATTGAAGTGCCGGAAAACGCGAAAACCGCGATTATTTCATTTTGCTCTTGTCGGAAAAGAAATCATTGTGTGATGACTGGAGACAAGTTGCAGCAGGTATTGTGTCTGTGACTCATCCTTAGTTATGTGACAGAATTAACCAATTTCAACAATTATTGGCTGAGATCTGATCATTTTTCTTCGATTTTTTGTTAGATTTTGTTTCTTATGACCTTGAAATGACCTTGAACGACCCTGAATTTAGTATTTATATTTTAATCAAAATATAGCTCTCATCGAGATAAATAAACAGTAAAAAGTTCATCTAAATTGGACTCCTCATTAATTTGTTGTGATAAAAAGAGTAAATCGACAATGGAACCAAGTTCCAAAACCCAAGCATGCGGTTTTTGCGATTTCTACAAAAAGTGTCAAAATGGCGCGACCTCTAAACATGCTCAGATCTCTTCAATTTTTTCACCACATAGTCTTCTTGTCAAGTGGAACAAGGGCAGCCTTGTGGAGCAGCATGTTTCAACAAAAATTATTTCCCCGTGTAAGTTTGGGCCACACTAATCTTCATAGGTTCCCTTTTAAGCACCTCTAAATAGCATTAACGGTGGTCCTTACGCCCTAGAAAGGGCTTTCATATAGTTTGACGATAACTATTTTCTGTAAAAGGGTCAAATTACAGTTTCTCTTGCAATGCATTTGTACAATGGATTCTGGATTGACAATAATGGTAAGAATGGTACCACTGAGAGAAGAGTGGCTGAAAGACGTTGATGATTGGCGTTTTGGAATAGCATTATGGGTGCTCCTTAGAAGGTAGTATGGGCTTTCAAATACTATAAGTATTTCATTTCAACCTGGGTCAAGTAAGAGTGTTTCTCTCAATACATTTTTACAATGGATTTTGCACTGACAAAATGGTAAATGTGAATCACTACCACTTAGAGAAGCGTGACTGAAGCACTCGGCTGATTGTGGTTTTAGCCAGGACTATGGGTTCTCTTTGGATCCCAGAAAGTGCTTTCACATACTTAGGTCATAAGTATTTTATTTCAAGGATAAAATAGCAGTATCTCTTGCAATGCATTTGTAGAATGCATCTTGCAATTGAGAATAAGGGTAAGTTTAAAGTGGCACATCTTACAGAACGTTGATTGGAACAAATCGGTGATTGGCGTTTTGGTCAGTACTAAGGGTGCGCTTTAGACCCCATAAAAGGCTTTCACATGCTCTTTAGAAGCTGTAAAAGACTTTCACATACTTAGACAATAAGTACTGAATTGGAATGGTCTAGTAACACCATTACATGCAATGTATTTCTACAGGGTATTTTGGCTTCACAATAATATTTCAGTTGCATGGTCAGGAATTAGATAATAGTGATTGAAAGAGATGGGTGATTGTGGTTTTGGTAAGTACTAAGGGTGCTCTTTAAACCCTAAAAAAGACTTTTACATACTTAGACGATAAGTACTTCATTGGATGGGTTCAGTAACACCATTACTTCCAATGCATTTCTACAGTGTATTTTGGCTTGAGAATAATGTTTCAGTTGCAGGGTCAGAAATTAGAGAATAGTGACTGAAAGAGATGGTGATTGCGGTTTTGGTAAGTACTAAGGGTGCTCTTTAGACCCTATAAAAGGCTTTCATATACTTAGACGATAAGTACTTCATTGGATGGGTTCAGTAACACCATTACCGGTACTTGCAATGCATTTCTACAGTGTATTTTGGCTTGAGAATAATGTTTCAGTTGCATGGTTGGGAATTAGAGAATAGTGATTGAAAGAGATGAGTGATTGTGGTTTTGGTAAGTACTAAGCGTGCTCTTTAGACCCTACAAAAGGCTTTCATATACTTAGACGATAAGTACTTAATTGGATGGGTTCAGTAACACCATTACTTCCAATGCATTTCTACAGTGATTTTTTGGCTTGAAAATAATGTTTCAGTTGCATGGTTGGCAATTAGAGAATAGTGATTGAAAGAGATGAGTGATTGTGGTTTTGGTAAGTACTAAGCGTGCTCTTTAGACCCTATAAAATACTTTTACATACTTAGACGATAAGTACTTAATTGGATGGGTTCAGTAACACCATTACTTCCAATGTATTTCTACAGTGTATTTTGGCTTGAGAATAATGTTTCAGATGCAGGGTCAGGAATTAGAGAATAGTGATTGAAAGAGATGGGTGATTGTGGTTTTGGTAAGTACTAAGGGTGCTCTTTAAACCCTATAAAAGACTTTTACATACTTAGACGATAAGTACTTAATTGGATGGGTTCAGTAACACCATTACTTCCAATGCATTTCTACAGTGTATTTTGGCTTGAGAATAATGTTTCAGATGCAGGGTCAGGAATTAGAGAATAGTGATTGAAAGAAATGGGTGATTTTGGTTTTTGTATGTAATAAGGGTGCTCTTTAAACCCTATAAAAGACTTTTACACACTTAGACGATAAGTACTTAATTGGATGGGTTCAGTAACACCATTACTACCAATGCATTTCTACAGTGTATTTTGGTTTGAGAATAATGTTTCAGTTGCATGATCAGAAATTAGAGAATAGTGATTGAAAGAGATGGGTGATGTGGTTTTGATAAGTACTAAGGGTGCTCTTTAGACCCTATTGAAGGCTTTCACATACTTAGACGATAAGTACTGAATTCAAAGGGTCCAGTAACACCATTACTTGCAATGCATTTCTACAGTGTATTTTGGCTTTGACAATAATGTTTCAGTTGCAAGGTCAGAAATTAGAGAACAGTGATTGAAAAAGATGGGTGATTGTGGTTTTGTAAGTACTAAGGGTGCTCTTTAGAACCTGTAAAAGGCTTTCACATACTTAGACGATAAGTACTGAATTGGAAGGGTCTAGTAACAGCATTACTTGCAATGCATTTCTTAAGTGTATTTAAGCTTGACAATAATGTTTCAGTTGCAGGATCAGCAATTCGAGAAGAGTGATTGAACGAGATGGGTGATTGTGGTTTTGGTCAATACTACGGGTGCTCTTTAGACCCTACAAAATGCTTTCACATACTTAGACAAAAAGTATTTAATTTCAAGGGTCAAATAAGAGCATTCCATGCAATGCATTTGTACAGTGTATTTTGCATTGGCAATAAAGGTTTAATGAAAGAATAGCACTTCGACAATGGTGATTGAAAGAGATGGGTGATTGTGAGTTTTGTCAGTACAAAGGGTACTGTTTAGGCCCTAGATAAGGCTTTCACATATCTGGACGATAAGTATTTAATTGGAAAGGTATGTAACAGTATATCTTGCAATGCGTTTGTACAATGGACTGTACTTTGGCAGTAGTGGCATTTTTGAAGGGATAGCAGTTAGAGAATGGTGAGTGAAAGAGGTAGGTGATTGTGGTTTTGGATTTTGGTCAGTACTAAGGGTACTTTTTAGGATCTAGATAGGGTTTCACATACTTAGGGGCTAAGTACTTAATTTCTAGCGTTAAATAACTGTAAATCTTGCAAAGCATTGTACAGTGGATTTTGGCCTGACAATAGTGGCCTTTGTTTGAAGGGCTACCCCTTAGAGAAAAATTATAGAGAGAGATGGGTGATTGTGGTTTTGGTCCGGACTAAGGGTGCTCTTTAGCCCCTAAAAAGGTCTTTCACGAAATTAAACGATAAGTATTTTATTTCAAGGGTCAAATAACAGCATTTCTTCCAATGCATTTGTACAATGGATTTTGGCTTGACAATACTGGTAAATTTCAAGAGCTACCACTGAGAGAAGAGTGATTGAACGCGATCGGGTATTGGCGCTCTGGATAGCACTGACGGACTAGAAAAAGTTTTCACATACTTACAGGATAATTATTTAATTTCAGTGGTCAAGTAACTAACAGTATTTCATCCTAAAATGTGGTCTAATGCATTTCGGCTTCAGAATAATTGTAAGTATGAAGAGTACCACTTAGAGAACAGCGAATGAATGAAACGGGTCTCAACGGCGTATTCGAAGGCTGCATATTTCGGAATTGCATGGCAACAGAAGTTATGAATATTGTTGTTAACTTGACAGGCCCTCGAATGGTCGCTTCACATTGCGTGAGTGCTCACTTCGTTTTTGTATTTTGGTCTTAATTTAATTTATTTATGTTGTTTTGGGGATATTTATTCTTATCTTACAATTTCTGGTAATATTGTTGTGAAGTCTCGGGGTTGCCCCGAGTTCACAACAGAACAGTGGAGTAATGCACCCTTACCCGCATCGTTGTAACGATCACTTACGCCAATAGATACGTAGAAAACTAGGGCGCCCTCTTGTGATTGGTCCTCTGGTTAAAACGTCATCGATATGGTGTTAAATTGGTGACGTCAGAGTTCTTGCTGGTGTTCTTGATAATGGCGTCTTTGATTAAGAATTGTGCTTTTAATGGGGTCGTTAAAACAGCCTAACTTGTTGAATTCTACTTTTGGGGGTTTTATTTACCTAGCCGTGAGAGTAGAGCAGTGAAATAGGTAAGTTAGGAGTTGTTTGGTCGGTAATTTGTTACATTTTAACGACTTAGATAGCGCTTGAGTCCCAGCCCTGTACTCCCGCCATTAGTAAAGGAGCAGAACAAAGTAAGGAAAGGCGAGGTTTAGGCCACCCTTGATAATTAATTGACTCTTGGTTTTGTATTCAATTGCAAAGATAACAGAATTGATCCTTATTTTGAGTTACACGATAAATCAGACGTAATTGAAACTGTAAACACAAGACCATGATGTCAGTTGGAAAACATTCCAAGCCTGTAATACAATTGTTTAATTATTTCATACTAATAAAACAACAGTGTTTCTTGGGAAATTAGAGAGGTTGTTTCCCGTTGCCTTCCTCTCGGTGTTTTTAACGAGACACCATCTCCGAGCGTCGAGGTCCTTCATCGTCCGTCCTTCCGACTCCTTGTCTCTGGGCTCGCATATACCGGCGAGGGCTCGGTCGTCCACCACGCACTCTGTTTCCAACAGGGGTACCACGTGAAGGTGGCGTGGTGGGCATTTGGGTGGTAGAGGCTTTTAGAGACGCATACCACCCCATACCACCCCATTCCCCTCCCTCCAATGAGGAGGTCCTACAAATGGTTGATGAAAAGCGATCGCTAATAACAACAATAAGAGAAAGACAGAAGAATTGGGTGGGGCACGTACTAAGAGGAGACTCCCTCCTGAAAGAAATCATAGAAGGGAGAATGGAAGGGAAAAGAGGGAGAGGAAGACCGAGGCAGATGATACTGGGATGGATGACCGACGGATACAGCGAACTAAAGGAAAAAGCACAGCACAGAGAAGAGTGGCGTCATTGGAAGTTGGAACCTGCCGAAGGGCAGAGAACTTAAAGAAAAAAAAAATAAAACAACAGTTATTGGCTACGCCAGAACATGTCTTGTCTGGACTCAGATAAAGAAGAGGATGTAGATAAACCAGAACTAGGAGGCAGGGATAAATCTGTGTCGTCCCCTCCGACCCGTAGCGACTCTTCAGAGTTTAGTTCACAGATAACGGCCCTGGCTCTTCTTACCGCCAGACAGAGTGAGATGATGGAAAGGTTTAATGACCGCTTGGAGGAACTAGGAACCCGGATGGAGGAATTATGGACCCGTAAGAACCCTGACTCGGTGAAATCACCAGTTATTCTCTCTCCGAGAATCGCGGAAATGTCACGCCTTGAAACCACTTCGGACCATGCCCTGGTAACTTCGTCCTCCTATGGTTTCCGCCGGTCACGTGATTTAGGTACCGTCTCAGAGGTAACTGACCTTGGTTCTTTATCCCAAGACCAATCCGACTCGCTGCCCACTGATCCTTCATTGTTCAGGGGTCCAGAGGTCGAAACCCTGCCCTATGAGTGGAGGCCGAGGAGCTGGGGGCTGCGGCCGCTCTATCTTCCTTGGGGGCCAGACCGAAGGGGGGGCGACACGACAATATGAGAATCGTTACAGCGTCGCAAATGGAAGATACAGGTAAGAGAAGTAATCAAATACGCTAAGATACACGGCTAGCTCCGTCATGGACGAAATACGCTAAAATACACAATTAACCGGGATTTATCAAAATAATTGCTGAAATTGGAGCATGATTCAAGAAAAGAAATGTTTCTCATCAATCCAGCGTCCATTTCAGATGACAAAGTACGTGTTTCCGAGGTTAAAATAATTTACCAACCTAAACTTCTCTTAAGGAATTTACCAACCTAAACTACGGGATTACCATTCACAGTTTAAATTGTAAACATGACATATACATAGCGTGGCCTTGATGTATATCGATATTCACATCTTTATTTGTAGACAGGTTGCGTAGTCCTCAGACCCAGAAAAAATTGGCAACAAGCTGATTTTTGATTTTCCATCAATGGTTTTATATCTAGCTTCAAGTAAATTATCCCCAGGGAAAATCGAACCAGTCAGTTTTTTTTAAACGAGTCATTTGCTAAAGGTCATGGCACGGAGCCCACATTTCGCCGATCCCAGGAGAGTACAGCAAATATGGCCGCACTAGTTGGATAATATTCGCTCTACTCTCCTGAGATCGGCGAAATGAAGAACAGGTACTTCCGTATCATCAGCGATAACTGTTACAGATCTTATTTGAACTTGCTAATTCGAACAGTGCGTGCAATTAACGTGTCGGCGTCTTTATCTGCTTGATGCACAGTGTAATTATATTTCCGAAAGTGAACTGATAACAAGTTAACAAAACATTTCTTGTTATTGAATTGATATTTGTCAACAAAACATTTCTTGTTATTTTCATTCTGTAAAATCATGAGACAAGCGTGACCTACCCAGTTCTGCATGTGACGTATACATCACTTGTGATATCAAAACCAGTTAAATGACTGAGGGCAACAAGAACACAGCTACAGTGAGTACACAGTACACTGACCATACACTGTCGGTGGGAAGATGAGGCGTTAAAGGAGGATTAGCTGGAGGATTGGACACCCGCCCTCATATGCCGAGGCTAAGAAAATGAAGTCGCTAACGCTAAATACCCATGGCTGCCTCAAGGCTAGCTTAAGGGACTGGTCTCGGACCTCATAAGCAAAATAGTTAGTGCTGAATCAATCAAAAAATGGCCTTGTAGGCTAAACCCTGGGCCATGGCCTTGCAACTGATCATATTCTCAATGGCATTTGGACCATATATAGCAGCACTCCAAAACCTCTGATAGCCCAGAACCGGACATCACAGAGCCAATGGACCTTGAGCAAGTCCTTCGCGCACAATTGCTCTGCAATATAATTGCTTCTGCGCCGCCGAGGCATGTGGCACTTCTGAGCTTGGGGCAACCTTAGTAAGAAAGGCGATATCAAAGACCAGTTGTATTGTAATTAGTGGGGTAATGATCAGTCTCAAATAGACTTTCACAAATGCCAGCTTTAACAAGCTTTGCTGCAGGCTGCAGTCTGAACAATGTGCACTCTCATTATCAATGTCAGAGTCATGCTCAGCATACCATCTATCCTTTATTATATGGCTTGCCATATTATGAAAACAAATGACATTCTTACGTCCAGACACATTCGCAAAAAACAAATCATCCCCAAAAGTTTCTGTAACAGATTCTGAATTTGTTTCCCACTGTATACCTTCTCAGGGTCATCAGACATACCAATTACCATTCTTTCACATAATTCATCAATACTATACAATTCGCAATCAAAATAATCCATCGCATCACACATAGTATAAAAGTTTAAAAACATATCT
This sequence comes from Aporrectodea caliginosa, assembly GCA_020284085.1. Lineage (NCBI taxonomy): Eukaryota > Metazoa > Annelida > Clitellata > Crassiclitellata > Lumbricidae > Aporrectodea > Aporrectodea caliginosa. Next base: position 8,103 of record JACEVL010002000.1, read on the forward strand.
TGGCTAACAGGTCTACCGGCAGGTCTAGCTGAACTGCCGGGCTCAGATTCCCATTAAATCTTTTCAACCTTAGAAAAGTCACGATAACAGTTCACGTGGTAAATTGCCTCAGCTGCCTGCAGCAAATCACCTGTAGTTTCTAGGTGACCCTGTACCATGAATGCCAACTGATCCTGGCGTTTTCTACAAAAATTTAAAATCCTGTCTTTGATACCCAGTGTTTGTACACTGCGCCATTTGTTACTCTTATCAGGCTTTCAAACCGCAACTGTGAGCTTCCCATGTTTGACAACCTGACTCAGAAATGCTTCCTTGCCCAGATGCTACATAAATAAACAATGTTTTTCCTAGATCAGTCTATTTAAATTCTTCATTTTTCCCTCTATGACTAGCCCTAACTCTTCCTCCCCTAGGTTACCCTGATATATACAATAACTTCTCCCATTAAATTCTTTGCTTGTATATATAAATGTTGTGTGTGCTTGTTTCAATGTATTAATCTTTCCAGGTACAGTGCTGTGCGTTTGCTAGAGCATCTCAAGACAGAATATACTTACTTTACTTACAGTTCTGTTTCCAATCAAACTCCTACAGAGGAAAGCATGATTTTGCATTTATTTTCTGCCTCGACTGCACATGCCCCACGTTTTTGTTGAATGCTCTCTTCATTTATATACCGCTTTGGGAAAGACTCGTGAACATCAATTGCATATGGTGCAGAAGATAAATATTCGGTCAAGTCGAATGACACCGCTTGTTGCTTTTTGACATAAACTTCTGACCAAAGTCTGTTCAGTGATGACGCTAGCGAGAAGCATGCCCGAGTATACTATAGGCTACTAGCAGGGCGCTAGTAGCCTACTCGGACATGCTTCTCGCTAGCGTCATCACTGAACAGATTGTGACAGATCGCACAAGAATCTTGAGAAAACACGAAAGACATTCTAGCACACTATATACTATAAATTTCACATCTTAGGTTGAAATTTCAACAATTAGCATCGAAAAACAACAACGTCGTATAACTTATTTATACGCTACGTAACCGGAAAGCGTAAGAGTAAAAAAATGTTCGAGGTACAGCGGTGCTAAAATAGCAATAACTCTATACCTTCTAATTTCTCTTATAAAACAACCCAACTTCAGATTCGAGGGGCTGGGGACCATTTTTTTAATACATTAATATTATATCTTCAATTATTTTTTTATTTCCAGCTTGTTGCCAATTTTTTCTGGGTCGTACAAGCATTTCTTTTAATGCGACCCAACTATTGTTAATTATATTCGGGTCGGACTTAGAAAATCAATTTCGGGAATCCGGCCGAAATTCCTTTCGGGGATTCGGGTTTCGGGGATTCGGCGCGCACCCTGCCCATAGGCTACACTTGACATTGCTACGACCTAATTAAGCGTTTTTAAAACAGTTACATTAGATCGAAGTTCTTTACAGGTGCAGGTGAATGCGAGTGCGTTATTACTTAATGCGTTCCATAAACAGTGTTACCACTCCTTGGGTTTTTTCCCAAGATCTTGAGTTTTTTCATCTGAACTTGGGAAATGGGGTTTTTCCTGAAGAACTTGGGTTTTTGCTTGGGCTTTTTTCTATCAACTGAATCACATAATTTCATGTAAAAATTACAGTTTCCTCACCAAAATAATTAAAATCGCATAAAATTCAGTGCTAGAAAATAAAACAAAGATTGTCTATTACGGTCTGGATGAGCGAGATCAATAAAAGACTTCATATTTGTGCATCGTGGTCTATGCTAGATATAAAAATATATAGCTCTAAAAGCATAATGCATCATTGGTCTTTTCCGGAAGTCAATTTTTGCCTAAAGTATAAAATATTTTATTTTTACTTTAAATATTAAAACAAAGTAAAAAATTGGAATGTGTGATAGAAGTAATAATTCCCGCGAATCGGACTGTGATGAAAAGAAAAACAAAGTCAATAAACGTAGTAGCAGCAGTGGTACTAGTGTTACTAGTGCAAAGTTGCAAACATAACCAGCTAACGAAATATCTAAATCATGGTATGAGCAGCCATTTAATAACAATTGGCTTCAAGATCCGGAGCTCAAGGATTGGATTGAAGGTGATTCTAAATACAGTTTCGTGGTCAGATGCAAGGTATGTGACTTTAGTGTGTTGAATATAAACAAATCGTCGCTGTAAGCGCACAAAATGACACAGAAACAGGCCAAGAATTTTGAGTTAAGAAAACACATGACAATATCAACACGTTCTTTGTAACCTCCAAGGCACCTTCGTTAAGAGAACAAGTGGCCAAAACCGAACTCCTTCTTGATGCATTCATGGCCGAGCACAATATGCCATTTTTCGGGCAGACCATCTTGTTGAAGTTGTGAAACAAATGTTTCCTGACAGTTCTAAATTTGCTAAATCCATACAAACGAAGCGAAGAAAAGCATCATGTGTTATACAGGATGGAATTGCAAGAGAAGAAAAACATGATAATGTAGCGATTTTTAGGGGTTGCCCTCCCCGGGAGTGGGACTGGCCTCCTTTGCCACTGTGTTTGTATGTGTGCGTCCTGCTTGGCTTCTGCACGCCTCCCTTCCCCCTGGGCCTTGCTCTTCTCTCGGCTTCTGCACGCTCCGCCTCCCGGCTTCTGCACGCCTCCCTTCCCCCTGGGCCTTGCTCTTCTCTCGGCTTCTGCACGCTCCGCCTCCCGGCTTCTCACGCCTCCCTTCCCCCTGGGCCTTGCTCTTCTCTCGGCTTCTGCACGCTCCGCCTCTTTCGGGCCTGCTCACCTCTCGGCTTCTGCACGCTCCGCCCCTTTCGGGCCTTGGTCACCTCTCGGCTTCTGCACGCTCCGCCTCCCGGCTTCTGCACGCTCCGCCCCTCGGCCCTTGCTCCGTGCCAGGCCTGGTCCCCCCCCCGCGTTAAGTATTATATATAGAGAACGCTCTTGTGTAGAGCTAGGCTGCATCTGACTTGGTGACTTGTGTTGATATACTTTGAGAGATTGTCTGCCGTGGCTCGTCCGAGTGACAGTGATAGAGTTGGCGGACGATTTGGCAGCAATATACGGGTTCAAACCCTAGTGACTTCGTCTTGTGTTGATTGATCTGAGAGCGTCGTCGGCGGCGATTGCCATAAGTCGTCTGCAATACTCCGGACGCCGGACTTGCGTTCTTTCGAGCGACACGCGTGACTGCAGTCCTCCTGGGCAGAAACCTCTGCCTTCGCAACACGAGAAGCGTGCGAACTGTCCGACGAACGGAGTGAGAGGTTTTCCGCCACAATAACACCAAAAAATTTCAGGATTAAATTTTTTAACTCATAATCGATGAGAGCACAGGCATATCAATATCTCAAATGTTGGCAGTTGTAGTAAGGTAGTAGGTACTATGATGAAAAGAAATGCAAAGTTGTTGATGCATTGTTTGACATAACTGAGGTTGAAGATTCAACTGGAGAAGGTATATATCAATAGATAAAACACAGAACAACAAGTTTATTTTAAAAACCGTTTTAATTGCATTATATTATAATATTTATCATTTGTAATATATGATTTACTATGTTATTATCTTTTTAATGTTTCAAAAGTTTGCTTAGAAACTGAACTTGGGTTTTCTTGGGTTTTTTATGGTCCGAACTTGGGTTTTTTATTTTTATAGAGTGGCAACACTGTCCATAAATTCGTTGTCCCGATGCATTGAAAGAGGTTATTGAAAGCGCCGATTCCACGGGTTATTAAGTTAGGTTAGCGTTTGTAACTATAAACTGTTCTCAAGACTATGCTGCAGTAAATTATATTAAATAGTAACGTTTCATACTATTATTAATATTTACCACAGAATGCGTATTTATTTCGAAAAGATACACTATTTTAGTAAAACGCACGGTTGAAGGACTTGAAGCTGATAATAATAATAATAATAAACACGAAAGAAGTCGCAGTAAGCACGTGTTTATTTATAGAACAAATTGGAATTCTGAAAAATAATTTTTTGAGTCTATTTTTAGCACCAAAAAGTCGTAATAACGACTTTAAAGTCGTAATAACGACTTTTTGTTGCTCACGTGTTTATTTATAGAACAAATTGGAATTCTGGAAAAATAATTTTTTGAGTCTATTTTTAGCACGAAAAAGTCGTAATAACGACTTTAAAGTCGTAATAACGACTTTTTTGCTAAAAATAGACCAGAAAATTTTAAAACCAGATGGCCCGAACGATGCGCCGTACTTCCCTTTAAGGAAGTATTATTTTCATCAATCTAACTTCTAAATGTATTTAAGCTAATTTTTCAGTCGGAATTATTCTTTCTTAAAATGGAGTTGATTTTTATGCCTACAGGGGAATAATAAAATATGTTACAATGGAGTTGAATTTACATCTGAATAATAAAATACTCTAAAATGGAATTTACCAAATACCTCATGGCACTAAAATGAGCACACATTTACTAAACAATATTTCTAAGGACTGAATTTCTTTTAATTCGGTTTGTAATTTTCTGAGCCTGCAACATTTGTACAGGTGGATATTTGCTTTACAGTAACACTGCCAAAGGAAGCAAGAGACAACTCTGCTCATCGGGGAGAAGGCGGACACTACAAGACTTCACTGCACTACTATTCTCATAGTTGGCCAATAGTCTATTGACCAACTATGACACATGACATGATGCTAATGAATGGGTGAGTGCATATAAGCTTACACTCCTTGCAGTAAAGTGTACTGTTATGCAAATGAACTAGATGATTTCAGACGTTTTGCAGTGCCATTTCCTACTTCATTTAACATGCAGTTGAGTGTGAGAAACTGAAGGGATTTTGCTTATAATTCACATCACGGTACAGTACTTGTTACATGACATCATATTACACATGATAAAGCATTTCTTATGTACATGCCCACCACCTTCCGAGTAACTGCAACATCTTTTGTTTTACAACATTCTTGTGGTTTGTTATTCAAAAAGCTTGATGCATTTCAGGAACATCTGATACTGGAAAAACAGTCACCGTTCCACAACTTGTTCACAAAGTCAGAGAAGACATGGAGAGAGCAAAATACCCTGATTCTACAAGGATTTGGACCCATTGAAAATGATGATAGTGTTAGTTACACTTTCATTTCTTCTTAGTTCAGCCAAAGGCATAGAAAGACATCTACTATATTCCCGCAGTGCGTTTGCAGGCGGTTCAATAAAGCACGTACTTATTTATATAACTCATTATAACTGATATCTTGTTTCCTGAGGTATTCGATATTTACCTCTTTGTTTACCATGTTACTATTCTTGTTGGCGCCTGTAACACAACTGTATTGACAGCATAAGACATATATATCACTTATCAAGAAATATACTTAGTGATAACTGGCATTGGACTGATAACGCTGTTCAAATCAAATCAAATCAAATCGTTCTTTATTGTTTCACAATTTTAAGTACAGTCTATGAGAACAGCACATTTGAAAACAAACAATTATTAAAAAGTAGGTACAAATTGGTTGGGTGCATATAGTGAAGGGAAACAATGGGAGATCCAAAAGGGACCTGAGTCCCGCTAGGCAGGAACCCCCAAGCAGTGATATAGGATCAGTTGTACATGACAATTTCCAGTGCTGACAACCTAAAGTTAGAAAATTTTAAACGAAGTATAGTGGTACGAGGAGTCAGACACCATGATACAATTTCTAATTTGTGAGGTCTTGAGCCGAGTTCTACAACAGTTTCATGTTATTCTTAACTATTCTTAACTGACAACAACATACCTAATCATTATACAACAACAACCAGCAGGAGGAGAAAAGTGAAAACAATCAGTATGGTAGGAAAATTTAGAGCAGGTATTTGAAAGGTACACATAGTCGAGGAGAGAAGAATTCTTAGTAGAGCCCACATTCATTTCAATTGGTAGTTAGTAGGTGCATTCTTAAAGCATTTTTGAAGGAAGCTAATATTTTCAATCTACGTAACTCCCAAGGCAGATTATTCCAAGTCACAGGACCCTTGTGCCTGATCGAGTGTTTCCTGTAATTTGTGCGAAATCTGACTGGGCGAAGATTTTCCTTAGTACTTGTGTTGTAATTATGTATCTGATTTAAAAAAGTGAAGTAATCTTTAAAATTCAATGGTAAGGCTTTGTGAATATATCTGAACATAAAAATACCAGTCTGCAATTTGTTTATCTTTACAATGTTCAAGATTCTCACTTGTCGATATAGTTCAAAAGTATGGGCATTGTACTTGCTTTTGGTAATTACACGAATGGCTCTCTTCTGTAATTTCATTAGTCTATCTAGTCGAGTTGGATAATTCGAAGCCCAGCTTATGTTGCAGTACGTCAGGTATGGGTGGATTAGAGCATAATAGAGTTTTTGTAAAATATGAGAGGGGAGCAGATAGGAGCTCTTGGTCATAATACCCACATTTTTTACAATTTTCTTTTCAATATTATTAATGTGGACATTCCAAGTAAGGTGTTCATCAATATGAACTCCTAGGAATTTAGCTGACTTTACTTGTGAAATTACTGAGTTTTCAATAGACAATGAGTAGTCTAAGACAGGCAGTCTCTTTCTGCTCGACCTGAATAGCACAAAATATGTTTTCTGCAGATTTAGAGATAAACGATTAGCCTTAAACCAATCAGCTATAAGAGTTAACTCATGATTAGCAATGATGAATAAATTTTCAATCGATTTATGGGACAAAAAGTGTCATCAGCAAATAATATTAGGTTAAGTATGGATGAAGCATTCGGTAAGTCATTAATGTAGATTAAAAATAAATGCTGTTGTTACTATGAATTTGATAATGTGTGACGAAGTGATCATACAGCTACCAATGCTGTACAATTGAGCAGTAATTCACTAATACTCATAGGTAGTATGGTGGTCTGTGGGATGTCACTTAATTGTTTGTGGTGACAACATGCAGAACGGTCAGAAACATGTAATTTGTGCAAATTTAACAGAAATGTATGTTTCTCATAGAACAGTTTGTCTGTATCGTGCTTTGTTTGTAGGCGGTCATCTTCGCCATTCAGCAATTTGGTGGTTTGACACGTGATGAAGCTGAAGAACTGTTTAGAAATTATGATCCACACTCGCATGATTAAACATGACATTGTTTCATGCTATTCTGCTGCTCCAAACTAACAGTATTTTACATATAGTGATTCTGATAAAAAATTTCTTTCATTGTCAAGTGTTGCTTGGTTATGACCTTACTGCATAACAAAAGTGAAATGGTCGTATGTTATAGAAAGTGATTTCACAGAGGTCTGGATAATCGTAGACTGTCTGCAGTTTGGTTCTCGTCTTCAGACGCCAAACATTTATTTTACATATTACTTTTAATACTGAATTATAATTACTCTAATGATAATCTTCTTGAGCCCACTACTAAATCAAAGAAACATAGTGACAATTAACGTTCTTGCGAGTTTTTAATAAGTAACGGTAAACTAATTTATAACAAAAGTTGAGTGTGGTACATAGCCGTTGCCTCTAGTAGTCACTGATAGGTGTTGCATTTGCCTGTAATCTGTGTACAGTACATGGAGTTTGAACCTGAGTGCAGTATATGATCTGCTGCCCACACAAATTGTACTGAAAGGTTGTCCAGTTGTTCCATTGCTGTTGATGTTTTTTTTTACTTTAAATATTGCTAAACTTAAAAGGGCTTCTTTTCAGAGGTGTTGCCCTTCAGATATCATGACATCTTCAAAAAGTAATAAAACTAAAAGCTGACTGAAATCATGTACCTGTATTTGGTAAACTAACAAGGCTCAGCTTGAAGCAATTGGCAAAACAACACGTGATTGCGAGTGCTACATCACTTTCAAAGTTATGACAACACTAATGAAGTAGTTTTCTCATTTTTATATCTGCAGCCTATCATGCCCTTGACCTAAACTCATACGAACACACACAAACACACACACAAACAGTCACACATAGGCCTAGTTTATTAATGAGGTCTGCTATTACATAGGATACGCTTAATTCATTAACAGATAACAGTGGAGAATTGGTCGTGAGTGTGTCAGTTGTCATCATTCGGCCTTAAGAATGCCATTAAGGGTTAAACCATAGTTTTCGTTGCTAAATGTGGACGTTTACGTTAGTAGGGTCCAGATTGTCGATTCTAGTTTAAGAGAAAACAGGGCCTAAAGTGGTTTGGGTTAGAAATTGTGATTTTGCGTTTTTTATCTAATCACATTCTCCTATCAACGTACTTACCCTATAAAGTCCAATGTCACTAAAATAAAAAAATTATGACAAAATTTTGTGTTTCTTTACAAAAATGTCAATTATATGTTTTCGGTACAGTAGGCTTACAGTAGGCCTACTTCACGACTAAACTGCATAATTATCTGTCAGATAATTCAGCAGCAGTAACATAATAGTGAAGCTTTCAGGAAATGGCTTCTAATGATTTATAGCACTTCATAACAATGCAGTAGTAGTTGCGGAACCTAAGAACCTACAACTTCATGTTTCTGTAGGCCCTATTCTTTAATCGCAAATTACTCAAAACGAGCTTTTCTGGGTTGTTGTGTTTACCAGTCTCTACAATAACCAGAAATTTGCTGGACAGTATGCAGATTTACACTTTATTTCACTTTCATTCTGAACATTTTAGAACTGCCAATAACTCCAAACCGACCATCTGGACCCTTTTAACGTAAACGTCCACAAATATTCAGACCATGATTTCAATGCCGTAGTTTACGTTGCTAAATTAATACGATGGCTTCAATCCCGTTCTTTACGTTGTTAACCAATTATGAAAATTTATCGTTCAGCGCTCTTTACTATGTACGCATTTTAACATATCGTTAATCTTTTATATAGGTGGTATTTTAATGCCAGTGTCCATGATAACTGTCATCATTCCAAGTTCTATTTTCGCAATATTATTTTAATCAATCCACCTTTTAGTTTCACAAGAAACTAATTTTATCACTCCAACTTCTGTTTTCTGAAAAAATTCTTTTTCTTTAATCCAGCTTCTATTTAATGAAGAATTCTTTTAATCCATCTGGCTTCTATTTACCATAGACCTATATTATAATTGGGGTAATCTATCGTTTTAGCGGGTTTAATTATTGTATTAATATTCAATATCGTTTTAGCGGGTTTAATTATCATTCCAACTTCTACTTTGGCGAGAATCCTTTTCATCGACCCAGCTTCCATTAGGCACGACTTCGTTTCGTCAATCCAGCTTCTATTTAAGTAAGAATTATTTTTTTCATCAATCCAGCTTCTATTTCAGAATTTTTTTCATCAATCCAGCTTCTATTTAAGCAATATTTTTTTTGCATCACTCCAGCTTCTATTTAGGCAATATTCTCTTCATCATTCCCACTTCTATTTCGGGTTATATTATTTTCATCAATCCGACTTCTGTTTAGCAAGAATTCTTTTAGTCAATCCAACTTGTATTCGACCAACGCAAGCATACAACATAATAAAACCCGCTATTCCGAAATGAGAATTTCAAAAACAATTAAACCCGCTAAAACGATACATTACCTTCAATTTTATGTAGGGCCTATATAAATGGAATTTGGATCGACGAAAATAATTCTTTGCGTAAATAGAAGTTGGATGGATGAGAGTTAGGCCTATTGTGAGGATTTTTGGGGTTATGGTAAACGTAAATGTAATCGTAAGTTAGTACAGTCTTCTTAAGAGCCATACTGACACAGACGTTCACGCAGACGCAGGGACAGCAGACACACGCAGGCAGACATAATAACCATCCCTAGTACCCGCTGCCTCTATCGGAGAGGCGAGGCGAAGCTGTCAATCGTAGCGCTATTGGACGCACCGAAGATCCGAGCTGCCGACCAATAGGAATGGCCGGATTGGATCTGCCGCACCCACACGACGCGCTGTGTAAGAGTTATACTATAAGACGGAATGCTCTACAGGAAACGAAGGTGCTCGGTCTGGTGGAGATGCTGATGAAAGTGCTCAGTCTGAGTGAAGTTTCAGCCTGATAGAAGTTTCCGTATGAAGACGATGAAGACGAATTTAAGCTGTTGAAAAACGATAGAAGACGCGACCCGAGGAGAAAAGAGCCCTCGTTAAAGAATCACGAAAGACGCACGTTGCCTCTTAGAATAGTGCTAGGGAGAGGAACACGTATTATAACTAGAAATCGTACGCTTCCTTAGATAGGCGTCCTTAGACGGACAATCCAAGAAGAGCCGCACAAGCGAAGACAAGTGCCGAGGAACAGCCGCGAGAGCTGCAACGAATCCAGGTGTCTTCCAAGATAAGGTCAACGGACGAGGAACGAGGACGGACGCTTGAGCGCAGAACTTGGCGCAACGCAAATCGACGGACGGACGACGAGCCCCAGACTCAGGTAATTTGCTGACAGTGAAAGTTATTGGGTAATTCCCCGCGTAAGACTATAGGCTGCGTCCCATAAATAAGGATTAAAATAGATGACACGTAAATAAGGAATCTAGAAGCCCCGGAGCTTTCTTATTGTAAACTTTAAATGGTGTGTAACTGTGGATGAATGATTGCTTATTTAATCGTTGATTAGAACATAATTGTTAGACTGAACTGTGCCGCTAAAGTATTAGAAATATACTATTGAAAATGGCAACCCGTTCTGTTGATGGTTTAGTTAGAAGTGATTTAATGGACACCGACGATGAGACAGATAAGTCAGTAAGTAAGGGCGCGAATGTTAATGCAACGTCTTGTGCGATGGATAGGATCTTAGGATCCATCGAGACTTTAGCGACCACGATGGCCAGCAAGTTCCAGACTCTTGAAAGTAGACAAGAGGAAGACCGTAGGAGGCAGGAGGCCGCTCTACAGAGACAGAACGAGGAGATTAGGCGACAAGGGGAGAGAGATCGTTTAAGACAAGAGGAAGACCGTATGAGACAGGACGAGGACCGTAAAAGGCGAGAGGAGGACCGTAGGAGACAAGAATGGACGGATCAAGCTTTAGCTGACGTGATAGCTGTGACTGAAGCAAGCGAGCGCCGGACGATGGCTGCACTTCAGAATATGAGGTTGAGACAGCGAGATGTAGACACGGATTTAGACACTGATTTAGACCTGGCCCCGTATGAGACCGCGTTCGATAACCCAGACCGAGTTGATCGATCTAACCGATCCGATCGACCGGTTGACTTCAGACAGAAGTCCGGCTTTCCACTCGATCCACCACCACCTTCGTCAATTCCCCTGGATGATTTCGAGTTCCTCACTCTTCTATACTCAGAAGGAGTGAGAGGATTAGGCTACGAAGAGGTCTAGACTTCAGTCGGTCTAATAGAAATAATCAAGTTGATCCCTTAAGTGATTTGGAATGTACCGATGACACCCTTCCGCATTCGGGGGCATTTAGCGGTCAGAGAGGACAAGCCTGGATGGGTCGACCAGGGTCCCCCGATTTAGCACTCGGGCCCGAGAAGAGGAGGTACCAAGGTAAGGTACGGCCGCGTGCAAGCCAACTCCACGCGGATGGCGACGAGGCGTACGGGGATTGCGAAGGGTGGGACTCCCGAGAGCATTACGACTCGAGGGGTGGGCCTAGCAAACCCATAGGCAGGGAAGCCAGTCCAGCCTTTGGCCATTCCCGTGGAGAAAGGAGTGACGTCACCGATGACGCCGCCGACCCACTCACACTATCATGAACATTTATCCTCTTTAAAAGCACCAGAACCAGCGAGGCCTATAATAACAGTCCCAGCCAGAACTGTCGAACGTTTTCTGATTTAACAGTTAAGAATTTAGCAACGTATTTTCTTGTGAAATAATTTAACCTATGATTTAACCTCATCAAGGACCGTAACCATTCTGAAAGTTCCAGAAGTATGCTTCTTTACCCTTCTACAAATTTGTTAGTAAAAACAAATGGGCTACATGAATCGGTTCACCTTTCGAACGCGGAATTTCCATTCCAAAAATAGAACAGGGCCTACGCTCCGCTAGGGAACTTAATACCGCTTCGTCCCTAAGAATCACATTTTGTTCTATATTCACTTCGGTAATCCCGTAGTTTAGGCTGCTAAATTATTTGAATGTCGTCAATGCCGTACTTGACGTTGGTAAGTAAGCACTCTACCTATGTCCATCATAACTACCATCAATACCGCTTCCATTTCACCGATAATTTTTTTAATCAATCCAGCTTCCATTTAATGAAAAAAATGATCCAACTTCTATTTAAAGATAGAAATAGTTTAATCAGTCCCACTTCCAGTTTGCGAAACAATTTTTTTCATCAATCCAGCTTCCATTTTAATTTGACGATATAAAATAATTTAGCAACCTAAACTACGGGTTTACCTTCACTTCAATAATAGTAATGTTACTAGTCCACGATACCACTAACAGGCATGAAGTGTAATATTTCTTCTCATAGCGATTAATATGCTTCACAAACAGAACTATTGATGACAAATTTCGCCGAGCCACTGGGAAAGTATTTGTCACCGGAATAGATTTCGCACGTAACTAATGCGAAATTGCATCCTGGGCGGGAAGTGGGCGTGGTCGGAATGTTTTTGTTGCCGGATAAAATTTCGCATCACACCGGCGGTGAAGATTTAGGCGTCACCATCCAAGCCATCCACTTAAAAGTCGCAACACATGTACCACCAAGTGCATGGGATCCTTTCATGCTCTCCGCATCCTTAGGTGTCATGGACTTCCAACGTGTGCTCTGCAGGAGGTTGCCCGAGCTACATTTTTTGCCAGAATGATAGACGCCATACCTGCATGGTGGGGTCTCACCAATGCAGAACAACGATGTAGGCTCGAGAAGGTCCTTGTCAGAGCTCATCGGGCTGGTTATCTATCTATGGACATTCCTGATGTGGAGACGATGGTTATTAAAGCTGAGGATACGCTGCTATCTGCGGTCCAAAGGAACAGTTCACACGTTCTGACAGAGCTTTTCCCACCTACTAACATACGCCAATAAATAATGCAGCCTCGGCCACATGATTATGTACTACCCTTTAAGGACAATAGAAATTTTTATTCCTCGTGTCCTTTACCGGAAATTGGTACCAATAATCTGAGAGTCTTTGTCAAAATGTACCATTTAACACTAAATTCCATCTTTTGAACCTTCCTGTTAACATTGAACGGGTTTCGGAGCGGGTTAGCGCCCTTACTTATTTTCGCGCTATTGTCAGGGTAAAACCCCTGATCATCATTAGGCCGGGTGGCTATTCCGACCGGGCCCGGGTCC
>JACEVL010002001.1:0-20378 GCA_020284085.1 Aporrectodea caliginosa
ATAGCTCTGCGTCTCACATATGGTCGAAATCATCGCTTTTCAAGATGCTTCAAGGGCGGTCGTCGGCCGGCAGACCAACCCAAACAGAAATACCACGACCTAGTTCTCGGGCTAGACTACAGCAGTCAGCAGTTATGCTGGCAGCACGTGCGGACCAAACCTACGGGAATAAATATCGAGTAGGTTATGCCTTGCCTTTCCTCATCCCAGTCACTCACTCAACTCACTCAATCACTCATTCTCTGTCTCTGTCTCAGGGCTGCACCCCTGGACATAGCCTACATACACACATACATATTCATACATATACATATACTTGCACACATAGGCGTAAGCTTATTTAGGGGGTGGTTAAATGTAGACAAATACGACCATTTCGAATGGAAACTCCCTCCAAATCTTAAAACCCCCTCCGAAATTTTTCCTGGCTACATCACTGCATGCATAGGCATAACACATTCATATAGGCCTTTGCTTTAGAATACACTACGATACATGTACAGATAGCAGGCACACAGACAAATGTTCCCTAACATCTGGGCGCGTGCGCGGCCCCACAGCGACCGTCCCACGTCCGCGCTATAGCCTATAGCAGCTACGACCCCCGCGCAATGAACGTTTCACTGTTGGGATTTTTGATGGTTTAAAATCAAGCAAAAGTTTCCGATTTTTTAAAAGTTCAATTTTAAGTGCAAATTAAGTCGCGCAGCGCCGCAGCCGGTATAGGGACACAGTGGACACTGCACAGCCCAATGCAAATTAGAGATGGGTAACTATAATCGATTAGATTCTATATGATTATCTAATCGATAAGACAAACAGCTAATTCTAGTTCTATTCGATTGGATACAAGATTTAGCTAGTTCTAATCGATTAGCAAATTTCAGTAGCTTGGCCTAATTCTAATTCTAATTGATTAGCAATTTAACTAATCGATTAGACATTTTAAGACATTCTAATTCTGGAATTAGCTAGAACAGCTAATTATAATTCTCGAATTAGCTGTTTAATTATTAATTAATTTCTAATTCGACCCTATGGGCCTCGACCCTGCTCATTTTTCGATGAATTGATCGGGTGAGATCCTTAACCACCGCTGTCCGTTTGAATTGGTGTCCCGCCATTTAAGGTCCCCGTGCAAGGACCGTGCTAGACCGAGGTATATTAAATCTCTTAAATTAGCCAGCATCAGAAAGCGAACCGCGATCGGCATGCTCTCTTTCACAGAGGCGCATGAGACGCGCAGCATACGCTCTTACCAATGTTGCTAACTGGGCTACTATGTAAGTGCTTACGTATGTATATGAACCATACAGACAGACTCTAAATCTACAGTTCTACACACGTAGGCCTGCAGAGAGAAAGAGACAGTTAAATGTAGGCTGCAGCCTGATAATTATGCACCTCGGGTTGGTTCCTTGAAGTAGAGCTATATAAATGCCCAGATGAATGAACGAATGATTAATGACAAACGTTGACCTTTGCCAAAGGCCATGTGACTCTCTGTCTGACTGTAGGTCTGTAGGTGCCTATCTGTTTCTAGCACTGTCTTTGTCTGTCAAATCACGTAGACTCAAGACAGTGAGAGAAACAGATAAGGAGACAGACAGCGAGAGAAACAGATAGGCAGACCAAAGGACTGTTGGTCTGTTTGCTTATCTGTTTCTAGCGCTGTCTCTGTCTGACTGTAGGTCTGTAGGTGCCTATCTGTTTCTAGCACTGTCTTTGTCTGTCAAATAACGTAGACTCAAGACAGTGAGAGAAACAGATAAGGAGACAGACAGCGAGAGAAACAGATAGGCAGACCAAAGGACTGTTGGTCTGTTTGCTTATCTGTTTCTAGCGCTGTCTCTGTCTGACTGTAGGTCTGTAGGTGCCTATCTGTTTCTAGCACTGTCTTTGTCTGTCAAATAACGTAGACTCAAGACAGTGAGAGAAACAGATAAGGAGACAGACAGCGAGAGAAACAGATAGGCAGACCAAAGGACTGTTGGTCTGTTTGCTTATCTGTTTCTAGCGCTGTCTCTGTCTGACTGTAGGTCTGTAGGTGCCTATCTGTTTCTAGCACTGTCTTTGTCTGTCAAATAACGTAGACTCAAGACAGTGAGAGAAACAGATAAGGAGACAGACAGCGAGAGAAACAGATAGGCAGACCAAAGGACTGTTGGTCTGTTTGCTTATCTGTTTCTAGCGCTGTCTCTGTCTGACTGTAGGTCTGTAGGTGCCTATCTGTTTCTAGCACTGTCTTTGTCTGTCAAATAACGTAGACTCAAGACAGTGAGAGAAACAGATAAGGAGACAGACAGCGAGAGAAACAGATAGGCAGACCAAAGGACTGTTGGTCTGTTTGCTTATCTGTTTCTAGCGCTGTCTCTGTCTGACTGTAGGTCTGTAGGTGCCTATCTGTTTCTAGCACTGTCTTTGTCTGTCAAATAACGTAGACTCAAGACAGTGAGAGAAACAGATAAGGAGACAGACAGCGAGAGAAACAGATAGGCAGACCAAAGGACTGTTGGTCTGTTTGCTTATCTGTTTCTAGCGCTGTCTCTGTCTGACTGTAGGTCTGTAGGTGCCTATCTGTTTCTAGCACTGTCTTTGTCTGTCAAATAACGTAGACTCAAGACAGTGAGAGAAACAGATAAGGAGACAGACAGCGAGAGAAACAGATAGGCAGACCAAAGGACTGTTGGTCTGTTTGCTTATCTGTTTCTAGCGCTGTCTCTGTCTGACTGTAGGTCTGTAGGTGCCTATCTGTTTCTAGCACTGTCTTTGTCTGTCAAATAACGTAGACTCAAGACAGTGAGAGAAACAGATAAGGAGACAGACAGCGAGAGAAACAGATAGGCAGACCAAAGGACTGTTGGTCTGTTTGCTTATCTGTTTCTAGCGCTGTCTCTGTCTGACTGTAGGTCTGTAGGTGCCTATCTGTTTCTAGCACTGTCTTTGTCTGTCAAATAACGTAGACTCAAGACAGTGAGAGAAACAGATAAGGAGACAGACAGCGAGAGAAACAGATAGGCAGACCAAAGGACTGTTGGTCTGTTTGCTTATCTGTTTCTAGCGCTGTCTCTGTCTGACTGTAGGTCTGTAGGTGCCTATCTGTTTCTAGCACTGTCTTTGTCTGTCAAATAACGTAGACTCAAGACAGTGAGAGAAACAGATAAGGAGACAGACAGCGAGAGAAACAGATAGGCAGACCAAAGGACTGTTGGTCTGTTTGCTTATCTGTTTCTAGCGCTGTCTCTGTCTGACTGTAGGTCTGTAGGTGCCTATCTGTTTCTAGCACTGTCTTTGTCTGTCAAATAACGTAGACTCAAGACAGTGAGAGAAACAGATAAGGAGACAGACAGCGAGAGAAACAGATAGGCAGACCAAAGGACTGTTGGTCTGTTTGCTTATCTGTTTCTAGCGCTGTCTCTGTCTGACTGTAGGTCTGTAGGTGCCTATCTGTTTCTAGCACTGTCTTTGTCTGTCAAATCACGTAGACTCAAGACAGTGAGAGAAACAGATTATGGTTGACTTTTCTCAGCGCTGTAAAAAAATCAGCGCCATCCTAGGCAGACTTAGCTTATTTGCTGGTGCTTGTTCAAATTAAGACTGCAATAAGCCTACTAGGCCTATACGTGTATGTGTCAGTTCTATTGCAGATTGAAGTCCGGGGATGTAACGGAAACAGTGATGGGTAATTAAGGTTTTGTATCTAATTAGAAATAGCATTAGTTCATATTCATAATAAGAATTAGAATTGGCATTTTTAGAACTAATTAATTAGAATTAGGGGTTGAACTGCTGACATCAGAATAAAACACGACATAAAATGTTTTACTAGTCTAGCATACAATCTATTAGAAATATATTTCAGATAATGACAATAACTCAAATTTCAAGCTATTCATCTAATTTCTGCTTCTTAGGCCTACTGTAGAAAATATGTGCCTGGTGAGACACAGTGTCGTATAGGTATATGCATACAGTGCCACTGGTAGTTGAGGTGACTGCTATATGCCACACCACTTTGAGACGTACAAATCTTGAAGTTCTCGGTTCTGGTGATACAGAGTCTTGTGGCACACTCCCGTTCTTGGTTCTTTCTCCGGGTGGTAGTTGAAACCTCCTAACTGTTGTCCTTCACGGTATAATCACTTGCCATACAAGCGTAGGCCTACTAGCTGTACGTCGAACAGAGGTGCAAAAAACAAGTTTTTTCCCCAAAATGACAAGTTGTTTTCTTGTTTTTTGCCTTTAAGATTTTCCTATTTCGGATAATAAAACTCATAAAAATGGCATGAATATCGTTCAAATTAATCAGATGCAGGGCTGTTAAAGGCTTGGTTTTTTGCTTTTTGGTTAAAAAAAAAAAAAAAAACAAAAAACCGTAAATTTTGGTTTTTTGGTTTTTTACAAATTTTGAAATTATAAATTCCAAAAATGGCGTCTCTTCAGCTCTCTTGGCAATTGTTGTATGGTCTTTGTTAACTTCGTTTTATGACATTCTACGGTTCTACTGTTCTAGTAAATTTCATTTATATGCATCTGATTAATTTGAACGGTATTATGCCATTTTAATGAGTTTATGATCTGAAATAGGAAAATCTCAAAACCAAAACCAAAAAACCAAAAACCATAAAAAACCAAAAAAAAAAAAAACAAATTTTCATTTTGAAAAAAGTTTGGTTTTTTGCACCCCTGCTCTGTCTGTCTCTGTCTCTGTCTCTCTCTATCTCTATATCTATATCTCTCTGTCCCTCTGTCTCTCTCTGTCTCTCTGTCAGTCTAACTGCCTGTCTGTCTCTCTGTATCTGTCGCTGTTTCTCAGAGTCCTAAGTTATTTCACACCAATCAATCAATCAATCAATCAATCAATCAATCAATCAATCAATCAATCAATCAATCAATCATAGAATTTATATGGCGCTTCTTCAATGGGCTCTACTCAGAAGCGCTCCCGAGCCAGGCCTGATCATAGAGGAAAAACTTTCATTAGGCGTAAAAGGAAGCACGAGCAATCATACTTGCATGCATGCATACATACACACATGTATACAACTATACATACATACAATTAGGGGGCCTATACATGCTACACATATATCCTTAGCTACATAGAGACATGAAATCAAACACTATATGGTTTAATTTATTTTATTTATTTATTTCAGCAAATTTATATAGCGCCCCTTAAAGGACGCCTACTCAGAAGCGGTCCCAGCCCAACCCCGGTCGAACAGAACAGTCTTAAGAGTAGTGAGAAATGAAGCAGAGTGGCCAGCAGGTGTCTAACAAAGCGTGGTAGGGAGCCCATTCCAGGTCGAAGGGCCAGCCACGGAGAAGGCGCGACGCTGCCTAATAGCAGTCCGCGAACGAGGAACAATGAGCTCAGCTTGTGCAGCTGAGCGCAGAGAGCAGCGGTTCTGGACGCATGTTTTGGAATAATTGTTTCGGCTTAACGACACTTTTTCATATCGAAGATGATTAGTGTCGGAGGCAGAAAGCAACCTCGTACTCCACGTTTAAATTGCGACCTGAGCCACCCGCAGTAAAGATCCGAGAAATTAATCTCTGATAAACCGACCCGACCGGGAAGCGAACCCGGGGCATGTTTTGGAGCAGCAGAGCTCGCACAAGTACAGAGGGGCTAGACCCTCAATACAGCGCCGGACCAAGACAGAGATTCGATACACAATACGCTGAGGGTAAGGAAACCAGTGGAGCACATCCCTCTTGCATTCAGAAATCCGCCCGAACTTCGGAATGCGGTCAACAAGGCGGCCGCATTCAGAGACCCGGTCCGGCAGGCCGGAAGTCCATCATATATGGCGCTACAATAGTCGAGCCGTGAGACTACTACATGTAAGCATGGGCAAGCGTCGACGCTGCGCTAGGAGACAGAGAGCGGGAAATTACCTTGAGCTGTCGAAGCTGATAGTAACAGCTGCGGCAGAGAAGATTTATGTGACGCGTAACTGAGTGAGTGTGAGTTCCTGGTCTATGATGGCTCCGAAGCCAGGAACTGAGGTCGAGAAGGTGAAGTGGAGATATTTCAAGGCAATGGAGTCTAGGTCTATTTTAGAAAGCTGCTGGGGCGTGCCATGCCTAATAAGCTGAATTAATGTTTATCTTTGACGATAAATATCGTGAAGACCTCGGTTTCCTTTCAGGCCGCAGAGTATCTATTGCTTGTTTACTGAGGCCAATCAAACATCGAAAGTGGACAGAACTACACATACGACGGCTGTTTCGGCTTCTTATAGAATTCATCTCTCAATTGGCTATCGACAAATAGATTCACATCGAAATTTTTTACAGGTTTTAGATCTACTTACCATCGACTCATGCTTTAAGAATGTTACGGTTGGCGCTATAGAAGTTCTCCCAAAATTAATTTATATTATTATTATTATTATTATTATTATTATTATTATTATTATTATTATTATTATTATTGAATAACCAAGATACATAATTATTATCACTCAATGACTTAAATAGCTTACTGATAAAAGGAGAGAGAAACATGCCTCTGGAACGGCCACTATTCGTCAAGTTATTATTATTATTGTTACAATAATAACAACAACAACTACTACTACTGCTACCACCACCACCACTGCTACTACTAATAGTAATACTACTGTTAATAATAATAATAATAATAATAATAATAATAATGATGATGATGATGATGATGATGATGATGATGATGATGATGATGATGATGATGATGATGATGATGATGATGATGATGATGATAATCTCGTCTCTCCATATGCACGCAACGATATAAAGCCATTGCATTTCGAGGCACATTGAGACGAGGACTGCTAACTCCAGAAAAAAGACAACTCTTTGGATAGTTTCTAACTTTCTATAGAGCCTGAGGGATTATTTCAACTTTGGGCGGAAAAATAATAATAGTAAATAAATAATAAATAATAATAATGATAACCATAATAGGCCTATATAATATTGGCGTTTGAAACTCTCGGTCCATTTAACATCATTGGCCTATTTTTCATGACAGAGTTGAAGCGCTGTCACGTACTCCTGTAGGCCTAGAACCTTTAAAACAAGAGAAACCAGTTACCTCTTTCAGCGCATTGCCATCGTAATCCAAAACTTTAACATTTAACGCCATTGGCTTCCTGTGCACCTTTGAACCGAAAGATCTTAACGAGTTCTATAGAATGGGTTTTTTAATTCTCCGGATAATCTTTTTTTATTCCTGAGGGATCTGAGGTACCTCGGGGCAGAAATTAATAATAACAACCAAACATTAGCAGTTATCCAAACAACCAAATAACTCCTATTTGACTCCTTGAAAGATCTGCCAGATCTGCCGCAATTTAATCTTAAGAGGGGTGTTCGAAACCGGAATCCGAGTAAGATTATTCTGCGCCGCATCGAGGCCTGGCATAGTCGGAAGGTTCCGATCTGTAATGCAATTTAAGAAGTCACGCAATATGAAACACGAACCTGAAGGAATGCCACGATGTACGACAGGCGAAAATATCTTGCACAGACGGTGTCTATAGCGGGTTTGAAGATGGCGACATGAAGAGACTTATCATTTGGTATATAGAAGCTAACGACGTTGCCAGAGAATATTCACCTAGAGTTATGAAAAACTGCATTCTTTAATGTTGTCCGTACAAGATATCTATGACCGCATAGCAAATATGTTATTCTTCCAGAAAGTTGGCGCAGCAAAAACTATTCATTCGAGTTTGTTGAACGTATTAACCGCATTGTTGTGGAAAACATTATGAGTGAGATGCAGCGAAGCCTCATATCACGCACTGATTGCGGATTAAAATACCGACATTTCTATCACTAAAATGTTGATTCTGTACATCACTCTAAAACTCTGTGTTACAAGACAGTCTTCGCTGGAATTGTACAGCTGACAAGGTGTGATAGTCTCTCAATTTTGACTGGGCATTTCTAGGCAATTCTATATTGACAATCAACTGGATCTGCAGACGATGGTTATGTTTACGTCAGATGGCGCTTCAGTTACTTTGGGGAAACATAAGGGTGTTGCAACATTCCTGAAGAAGGAAATCCCTCATCTCAAGGAACAGCATTGTGTTGCTCCCAGAGAAGATCTGGGTATGATGCTTAGTAATCGTAAATCGTAATCGTAAACTCGAGATTTCTATATAGGCCTATACGTGCATTTGTTTCTTTTGGAAGTATGCTATTACGGTTGCCTGTCGATCGCTCCATAGGCACCGCAATAAGAGATATGTATACAGGGCCGTTTTATCCACTAGGCACAGTAGGCACTGTGCCTAGGGCCTACGAACCTTTCAGGGGCCTACGAAAGTCTGAAATGGTATATAGAAAAAAGTAAGTTTCATCATTGAATTTTATGCAAAAATGAAAAATGAAATTTTAAATTCTAATTTAATATTTTTTTAAATTATACTGAGACAGTTTAGCTTTAAGATACTAATACTTAAAGTTAAGTTGAGCTGTGCAATAGCCTAGACTATGTGAACTTTACGGCTCTTTTCATTAGCAAGGTCACTTATAACAGGGGTATCAAAGCAAGGTCACTAATAACAGGGGTGTCAAAGCATACAAGCTTTTTTGGCCCGCACACGATTTATTTCTGGCCCACGGAGAATTGCCTAAAGACTATAAAATTTGAGAATAAGAGTTCAAATTTGTCATTTTTAAGGATGAATGAGTTTTATTCGATGATTGTGACTGATAATGAAGGTGAAAATTAAGATTTTCAAACCTAGTTTGACTGTTTGTATGCAAGAAACTGTACCATTTAAGATTTCGTTTTGCAAACATTTTCTGGGGACGGGCTCACCGAGCATCCTCCCAGATCCCTTCCCGATTTTGCTTAGGCGCCTTCGGCACCTGGCCCGCCACTTGCTGAAAAAATATTGCCACTGGCGCGCCATTTTAAAAGGTTTGACTGATAACATCTTCAAATGCCATTTCCCGCATTAACTTGTTCTCAATTTCAGAGCTAGTAGTTGGGGCCTACGAATGCAAGAGTGCATAGGGCCTACGACGACCTTAAAACGGCCCTGTATGTATAGACCTATATACCCAGTTACTGGTTCATTCCAATTATAAATATATAAAATTCATCAGATGTAGATGTATTTTACAGCCTGTATACGCGCCAGCAGGCAGCAGTGACGGCCTTACAGGTGTGCGAACCGTGCGGTCGCACAGGGTCCTCAGCTTATAGGGGTGCCCGAAAATGCCACAGAAATTTAACATGAGAAAGACATCCTAATAAAAATAATATGGTTTTGATTAAATATTCTCTCTTGTCAACAAAATAAAATTCAAATACTACCAACAGTTTAGTTTGTTTCAAAATATATTAGTGCTATAATATTCTGTTACAGGTGCAGCTGTATAGTTAACTTTTACTTGTTGTACTTGTCAACAATATACTAAAAAAGACGATTAGCAATGAAAAACAGTTTTACTGCAGTTGTCTCATGGGGTACCCTGTGCCCATACAGTATATTCTGCACCGAAATATCCTAAGGCCGTCGCTGGAGCCAAAAGTCTCTGTGTCTGGCGTGTAAGCAATTTTCTACTTTTTCCGCAGTCGCGTTATGTAATTATATTACTTGTAGTGACAGATGTAGATCGGCAGAGAGAGACAGACGACAGACAGACGACAGACAGACGACAGACAGACGACAGACATACGGAGACAGGGAGAGACAAAGAGCGACAGATAGACAGAAGGATAGACAGACAGACAGACAGAAAGACAGACAAAGGCAGCTCGACAGACAGAGACAGACAGCTGACAGAAACCCAGTCTCTGTCGCATTCCTAATGAGTGCGTGTTGCAGCCTTTTCCGTCTTCTTCTTTTGATGAGCGATCATGTTCTCATGTCCCTCTCTTTTCATCAACAGTTCTTCATGTTTAGATAATCCTTTTTACCCCAAAACCAGCACACCCTCCTGTCCTGAAATCGCTCCACTGGCTTGAAATACATAAACGAATAGAATACAAAGTCCTATCACTTACAACCAAAACTCGAGGGTACGTACCATACGTATTCTATTTTTGAAAGGTACGTACGTTTTTTAACGTACCCTATTTTAGGGTACGTAAACAATACAAAAATACGTTAATCACGTCATTGATCATTATAAGAATGTTCAATTTAATTTAAGCAAACAATCACAACCCAGTATACAGCGTAGTAAATTGCTGCAATGCTATATTGTAGGTCTATGTTTATCCAGCATACATTGCACTTAATGCACTAAGGGGTCATCCATTAATTATGTCAACAAATTTTAGGCCTTTTTGACCCCTCCCCTCCTTGTCAACGACTGTCAAACATTGACGGACCCCCTAAAAATTATGTCAACAATCCCGAACTACCCCTTTTTTAGCAATTTGTTCCCTGATTACCTTTTTTTTTAGTCATTTACCATATTTTGTTCATTTATTAAACAAAAAATTTGTTGACGTCAACTTGGACCAAACCCCCCCTCCCCCTGTCAACAACTGTCAAACTTTTCCAAACCCCTTCCCCCTATTTTTGACATAATTAATGGATGACCCTAATGTCAAATTATACGTAGGCTATGGGTCGCCTAGTAAGCCATAAATAAATTTTCGTGTATGATACGTACCATAAGCGTATTCTATTTTTTGAAAGGTACGTACGTATTTTAACGTATTCTATTTTAGGGTACGCGTACCCTCGAGCTCTGCTTACAACACAATAATTCAATCCTCCGAACCACCTTATCGTCAGTTGTCAACAGTCCAACCTCTTCGCTCAGCCTGCTCCTCTCCCTAACACTTCTCCTCACTAAAATTTACAAATAAAATCGCTCCATAGCAATAGCTGTTCCGCATCTCTGGAATAAAATCGTTCCAGAATTACGACAATTATCTGATCCATCCTTCGAACTATAACTCACCCAGTTCTCACCTCTTTGCTACCTCTCTACAGGTCTTTCGCTCAAAATACTTCTTTCACAAATTTTATCTAGATTTCTCCTCTTCCCCTCACCTCACTCGCCGTTTCAATTCTAAGCACCATCCACCTTAGCCGTGTGACTGTCTGCATGCCTGACCCTTTGGATCTTGACCTGGAACCGATTTTGACCTCTCTGTCTATCGATTTTGTTTTGAATTAACTGGTTCCCGCCACTCCGCTTTATGGGCGCTGTACAAATCTTGAGATTAGGCCTTACGATTACGACTACGATTACGATTTATAATACGATCTTGTAAACAATTTCACTTTGATACGTTGATATGGAGCCAACTCAGCCAAGCCTTGCAGGAAATCTGGCCAATTAGTTTGTCTAGACTTTCTGCCTATTATGCGTAGACGTAAATTTGTTTCTTCTTCTCTACATCCACAACACAGGCAGTGCCTTCCAAAGAAACATCAATTTGTTGACTGCTCGCCACTAAGCTTTGGTGAATGATTATTTATCATCTTATTGACGAGTCACGTGGGAGTTTGTTGATATACGCGAGCGTATCGCTGCGCCTAAGCCCTGGAGTCAGCATAGGCTATTTAAGAAGCGGGTGTTCGGATCCACAGCGCACTAAAAGAAAAGCATTTTCATCGAGGGTTGTCTTGTATTGGTACGTAATGACAGTTCTTTACTAATAACTTAAAACGGAAGAGGATTTTCTGCCATCTGTCTATGCCTTCGAAGATTCCGTAGTTCAGTTGGCATTGGTGGTAGTGGAACTGCAGCGGCTCAACATACATTCTGACGCTGATTAGCAGGATTTATTGAGGAGTTTCCATCGTTACCCATCGTGCCTGTCCTTCAGTCGCTGTGAGCTGCATCGGGTGCAGTTAGTGTGATCACGCAAACGACCATTGACCAAAGGTCCGTCTACATTTATCTTTTCCTTTATTCTGCGATATTTTAGCTTTTCGACATTATTTTGTTAAGTTCTTCTGCTTAATGCTTGTATCTACATATATAACCAATGCAGAGAACCTTGACACCTTTATCTAATTCTATGAGTAATATTATAATCCTATTTCTTTACTCAAGTCGCTACTATCTGACGGTTTTCTGACCGATATAATATATATATAATGTATATATATATATATATATATATATATTAGCTGGATATAATAAATATCAGTGATGTAAAAGTAGCACAAGACGATAAATTATTTTTGAAAAAGTAAGTCTATTGTTATTTAGAAAATTTTAAATTGTAGGGTCCTATTTTTTTTAATATACTTTTCTAGAGTATTTAATTTAAGTTCTTAAATAAACGTTTAGAAAATTAAAATACTATAGTCACAGAATACTCTCTAGAATTCTAGATGGAGACTATAAACTGAAACTGACCAAGTCAGTTTCGATCGTTATTCCAGTTAGCCTTATGTAATCACTGCAGCGTGGATTCTCACGAATGCTTTAGCTAATTGTAAGATTTAACTTTTGAGTGTTGGTTTATATTTCTCTTTCAAGATTTACTTTACTGGAAACATGTCATTAACTGGGCTGGCTTATTGCAGCCAATGTTGGCTAATTAAATTTCTTGTGCACACATTGATTCCAGGTAAGCCTGAATTGATGTCAACCGATTTAATCTTTGTCTATTCAATTACAGCCTCATTGTTTCTCTTGATTATTTGCGAAGATAATCAGTTTTTCAACTCATCTCTAACCACAGTCAATAAATTATTACTTAATGCTCTGCTGCCCGCCTCATATATGTGCATGGTCTCCTGAAGTTTGTTCACATATCTGCCTTCATTGGGGAGACTCTCCACTGACTTTCTGGCTGTGCCCCAGAGCATTCAGTTCAAAATTCTAACACTTTTGCGCAACTCTCTGGTCGGGGTAGCTCATACCTTCAGACCTTATGTACCTCGGTCTCTTCACTCCCTGATCGCTCCGCTTTCCGCTCGGCCTCCAGAGACCTTCTGCTTGTTCCCCGCATGCGTGGTGCTACTGCTCAATCCAGAAGCTGTGCTTATGTCGGCCCTTTTGCTGGAACCATCCTCTGCAGACAATGAGGCAAAGTTCGACCGTACGTACGGAACGTACGCTATTTTTTCTGCTGAAATGCGTACCGTACGCGTACGCTATTTTTTGGCTAAATTAATAAATAGCGTACGCTAATTTTTATATTTTTTTATTATAGAATTAACAAGGAATAACGTCAGCCTGTTTTATTTCTGTAGATAAAATAATCAAATTATACAAAATAAAAACAAAATAATAATTTACCTCTTCGCTGAAACGGAACTACAAATAAGAACTGTAAAGTGACGTAATAACGACGAGAAAAAAACGACGAGAAAATGAGGAGACAAAATGTGACGTCACGAGAAGCAACTAATATTAAAGGCTGCTCATACGTACGGAATACGAACGTACCGTACGCGTACGCTATTATTTTTAGTAAATTACGTACCGTACGCGTACGCTATTTTCTGCTGTAACGTACGGTCGAACTTTGCAATGAGGTCTTTTAGCTCCTCAGCCTTTCTCTCCCTCTGTTTCGGAAACGGCTTAAGACTATCTTATTTGTTCGTGACAGCACTGACTTGGGTCGGGAAGGAGCGCTCTAAATCTCTGAGTGGCGCTTTATAAATGTTCAGTTAAAACTACCCAGAGTGGATTTGGTGTCAGAGGCGTAAAATTGGTTTGAAAAGTGACTGAAGAAGTGGGGGTACCAAATTTCGCATTGTTTCCCTTCGCGACTGTTTAATAATTATAAAGACGACGTCTATTATTATTTTGTCCGGAGACAGACAAAATTAGCATCTGGAACGGTTACGTTCCAGATGCTTACATGTATTCCAACGATGGTTATTATTATTATTATTATTATTATTATTATTATTATTATTATTATTATTATTATTATTATTATTATTATTATTACTATTATTATTATTATTAATATTATTATTATTATTATTATTATATTATGCGTATTATTATTATTATTATTATTATTATTATTATTATTATTATTATTATTATTATTATTATTATTATTATTATTATTATTATTATTATCATAGCTCTAGTCTTGGTGTTAGCTGTATTTCGTGCGCCATCTATCCATAAATATAATAAACGTTTTCTACCTGTTGCCAACTCAACAAAAATGCCGAGGCTCTTAGACATGACAGTATATGGATACAGCGGAGTCGCGCAGTCTGCAGGCATTCCGATTTAATTGGTTAAGTCTGGTATATATGTAAGCCAGCATATGTCTTGGAATAACAGTTACGTCCTCCTTATGCAATCGGCTTCTTAAAAAGAGGGTGGTGTAGAAGAGGAGCCGAGTTAACATAGAAATCATGTCATACAAATTACTTATCTCAAGCCAGAAGGCGCCAGCAGAGACTTCACTGTAGGGCCTAAGAAGTAAGAAGATGCCAGGCTTTACCGAAGAACATATAACGGGGCGGGTAGATAGTTCAATCAGTGCATATTTTAACGAATTTTGACTAGCCTACTGGGACAAAGTCTGCCACGACTGGGGTGGCTGGGGAGAGCTTACGGCTCTCCCCAATGGGGTATGGGCGTTTTAGGATTTAGAGCATTTGGTGCCAATTGGAGCCCCCTTTAGCCACTTAATTTTACCAAATTTGCTTTTTATTATTATACAATATACATAGCCCTATTTAAGACCTACCATCAAAATAATTGATATAAATAAGTCGGTGATAAGCTGAGTGACTTTGACGCAATTATAGCTGTTTGGTGGGTGACTGGTTGATTCTATGTGTGGGATTTTATGTGGGTGGATGAGTGTATGAGGTGGGTGAGTGAGTGGGTGGGTGGATGAGTGAGTATATAAGTGGGTGGATGAGTGAGTAGGTAGATGAGTGTATGAGTGGGGAGTGAGTGTGGTGGGTGGATGAGTGAGCATATAAGTGGGTGGATGAGTGAGTAGGTAGATGAGTGGATGAGTGGGGGTGAGTGAGTGGAGTGAGTGAGTGAGTGAGTGAGTGAGTGAGTGAGTGAGTGAGTGAGTGAGTGAGTGGGAGTGAGTGAGTGAGTGAGTGAGTGAGTGAGTGAGTGAGTGAGTGAGTGAGTGAGTGGTGAGTGAGTGAGTGGTGAGTGAGTGAGTGAGTGAGTGAGTGAGTGAGTGAGTGAGTGAGTGAGTGAGGAGGAGTGAGTGAGTGATTGTGAGTGAGTGAGTGGAGTGAGTGAGTGGTGAGTGAGTGAGTGAGTGAGTGAGTGAGTGAGTGAGTGAGTGAGTGAGTGAGTGAGTGAGTGAGTGAGTGAGTGAGTGAGTGAGTGAGTGAGTGAGTGAGTGAGTGAGTGAGTGAGTGAGTGAGTGAGTGAGTGAGTGAGTGAGTGAGTGAGTGAGTGAGTGAGTGAGTGAGTGAGTGAGTCAATAGATGAGTTTGTGGGTGGGTGAGTGGGTGAGTGCTTTGGCGAGTGAATGGATAAGTGGGTGGGTGAGTGGATGTGTGATCGGGTAAGTGAGTGAGTGGGCAAGTGAGTAGGTAAGTGAGTAGGTGGGTAGGTTGGTGGGTGAGTAAGGGAGTGCGTTTGTGAATGAGTGAGTGTGCGAGAATTTAGGAGGTAGTCGTTTGTGTTTATATGAATGATATAATATAGTTTTTTCATTTACTTTAATTACTTGTAATTCTCGACAGTCGATTTACCTAAAAAAAACTAAATATAAATGTAGATAAACGCATTTTCCTATAGCGACCGTTTGGCCTCGACGGTCGACCTTGCTCATTTCTAATGAATCTTGTTTACTTGATCGGATCCAGTCCTATACCACCGCTGCTCTTTTGATTGGTGCCACGCCTTTAAACTTTTAAGGTCGCCAAGGACAGACAGTGCCAGCCAGAGATTCAAATGTCTTAAATGTAGAGCCACGATCGGTATGCGAACGACCATAAGGCTACATACACTCTAGCCAAACGTAGGATCAATCAACTGTATTAAGCATTCAGCTGCGTTTGATGTTGGCACAAATTAATTACTGAACGTGACTTTGGACGTGTTTTTGAGAACAGTTCAATTTAGTTGAAATGAGCCTCTGTGACGAATTGTATTTGTAATTGTAATTGCAAATTTATAGAGCGCCAATTCAAGAGAGACTCATCACAGACGAGGAGATTCATTGACATGCGCGTCTAAATACTTGATGGACGACAGTATTTTGTGCATATTATATTATAATTATCTATCATGGGAATGTGTATGTTTACGCTAGTTGGACGGTGCGTTGTTTTGTGAGACGTGCACAGATAATTAATTATATCACAGTTGTACTGGTGTGTGATTAGTCGCATGAGGCGTGCGAAAAGGTTCGCTGATGTTAGCAATTCGAAATTTGTCAGACAGACCAGAGTTATGTTGAGCGGGGAACGGACATATACCCCTGGACATATACTCCTGGACATATTTCCCCGGATATATTCCCCACACTAGGACAAATTTCCCTTTTGCAAAATCGATGTGCCCACAGCTTTTTGGTCCAAAGCCGCGGCTTCTCGGTCCCAAAGCCGCGGCTTTTCGGTTAAAAGGCCGCGGCTTTTCGGTCCAAAGCCGCGGCTTCTCGGTCCAAAGCCGCGGCTTCTCGGTCCAAAGCCGCGGCTTCTCGGTCCAAAGCCGCGGCTTCTCGGTCCAAAGCCGCGGCTTCTCGGTCAAAAGCCGCGGCTTTTCGGTCCAACGGCTTTTTCATGCGGTCCAAGGCCGCGGCTTTTCGGTCCAAGGCCGCGGCTTTTCGGTCCAAAGCCGCGGCTTCTCGGTCCCAAAGCCGCGCCTTCTCGGTCCAAAGCAGCGGCTTCTCGGTACGCAAAGCCGCGGCTTTTCGGTCCAACGTTGCGGCTTTTCGGTCCAAAGCCGCGGCTTTTCGGTCCAAAGTTGCGGCTTTTCGGTCCCAAAGCCGCGGCTTTTCGGTCCAAAGCCGCGGCTTCTCGGTCCAAAGCCGCGGCTTTTCGGTCCCAAAGCCGCGGCTTCTCGGTCCAAAGCCGCGGCTTCTCGGTCCAAAGCCGCGGCTTCTCGGTCCCAAAGCCTGCGGCTTCTCTGTCCAAAGCCGCGGCTTTTCGGGTCAAAAGCCGCGGCTTTCCGGTTCAGAGCCGCGGCTTTTCACCGGAAAAGCCGAAAACCGCGGACCGAAACTAATTTTATTTTATCGCGTCACACTAATGAATTATGAATAACGATTGACTGACTATTTTTGCCGTTACTTTGCCTTGTTCTGCCTGTTTTTGTGTGGTGGGGAAATATTTGGGATAGTTGCTATGAACGACTGACAAAATATTCGCTTTAAAAGGAGACATCTTTTCTGTTGAGTATAAGTCCGCTCGTGGAAAACATGGCATTAACGGGAACACTTAAAGCTTAAATGCTGCCCTGGCCTCACGATCATGATCAGTGATTTTGCCGAGTGACACTGTCACACTATATAAAATTATAGTCTGTAAACAGTATAGCAATGCACTTTATGTCAATCTGGTGCAGCTATAATATTTCTGTTCTCGAGCTGTAATCTGCATACTCACTGACAATGGACAAGTTAAAAAAATTTGTTGTAATAATTGCTATGACATTGTCAACTGCATGGTCATACTAGAATACCAGATAGCCCAAAGCATTACAAAACTGTTCAAACACAAACAGCATAAAATAAACCCAATAAACTTTGAACAATTTTATTCAGCAATATTAAGGTCTCATTACTCATTAGTATATGAAATTAATGCTTGCCATGCAAAATTGGCTTGAAATTTTTGTATTAGCCTGTTAGCCGTACGTAATCGTTATTACCATGTCAGAAGTCGACTTTAAGTCGGAAGTTGGTTGTTTTTCTGCCAAGTCGCATCAAATCGTTTTGGCTACAAGTCGTCGACATCAAATTCACTTCAAGTCACTTTAGGGTCAAGTGGGGTCAGATTGGCTGACCAAAGTCACTCCCAGGTCTAGTTTTAGTAGGTGATAGACTAAGCAAAGGTTGCCGAGAATATGCACGCTTTAAGGTGAAAGAAGGATTTGGAGATCACAGTAACCATCGGAATTTGAAATTGAATGCGGGCCGCAAATGCGAAGATCGACGCGTTAGTCTCACATGGCTTAGTCAACTTGTCATTTTCATGGACGCCTGTATATAGTAGCCTATCAATTACGCAGAGGCTTAGAATGAAGTCTACATAAATCAAGGCCTAATGAAGTTGAAAATGACCTCTTAATATTGGCCTAAATAAACGTGACCTTCGAGACTGGAGCCTCTGTTCTGCAGGCGAAGTCACGGTCGTATCGACCGTTTGTTCTCGTGTCGAATGACGTCCGTGCACGGGCTTGCATTTGCCTATGCACAGATTGGGATCCAGCGCCTGTAACACAGAAGAAGATGAGAAGATTCGGTTGTTATCTTTATATACTGTTTACCTACACCATGGGTCGATGACAGAGTCTATTTGTCGTTCGTTGAGTCACATCTCACGTAGGTACGCTATTTCTACCTATTATAATTATCAGTGGAGGAGCCAGTAACTAGCAAAGGGGGCCAAAATGTGGGTCTGGGATGAAGCCCGGGGTATACAGTACAGAACAAAGCTTGGGTTAAAGTTCAGAACAGAAGTCAACTCACTCGAAGCGGAAAACATTTAGGCCTTCTATCAAACCAAATTTATAATTTTTGATTACATGACAATGCTGGTTTGTGAGTGATGTTCCAGCGAGGTTTGGGGTAGCGCCCCAGTCAGAGATAAGAAGTCTTCTAATCTGTAGGTGAAAGTATTTACAGAGCAACGAAACAACCTGTCAATGTTTTGTTAATTTCAGTGTAGGCGGCTGAAACAGTAGGCCCCCCCCCTCTATTAAAATTTAAACCAGCACTCTTTAAAAATGCTCCAATTGAATAGTGGGCAAAAATTAGACTCGTGGTAAGTCAGCATAATTAATGAAGCATTGTTCTGCAAATGTGTTCATATATTGTTCAGATGATATTTACTGATGAGCCTATCTTAATTTTTTGCATTGCTCGATGTTGCGTACATAATATACCTTTTGGTGTCGTTCAGTCAATGTCTGACTGGCGAACACTCATTGGCCTCTTCCTCTGAGAAAACTGACACTAGTTGTCGCTAGCATGTTGAGACGTGTAAACCACAGAGAACGCGCCACCTTTATCGTTCGCATTGAGTCTTGCATTATAAGTGAAAAGAAAAATATGATAGGACTTGTCAAACTATCGAAACATGATGTGCAAATTTAGGTCATAACGTGATGTACCAAAGATTCTGGTCCTGTCAAGGCTTCTCCTCTCAGTTGTACTCTCTTGAATACCAGTAAACACTATAAATGGCATGGCATTATTAATAACAAACCTGTGTTAAGTTTACACAAAATAAGGTTCAAATAATTACGTTTGCTTGCCGTGAAATCCTGCGCACGTTAATTCTTTTGATTCAAGGCTGACTGTATGCAGTAACTTGAGATATGTATTGACCTTTCAAAATGCAACATGATCAGTGATCGTTTAATTAATGCTGCATTTATAATGGACAGAGATCAATACTTCAACGAAGACAATCGACATGCAAGTGATAGGGATTGCTAGATAGGCTACCCAGCCGAGATGTAGACTAGCTGCATACAGCCATCATCGGTGTTTATGCGATCGTATTATACCCATAAGCCTATATATATATATATATATATATATATATATATATATATATATATATATATGTATATATATATTATGCAAACAGGGGCCGTGATGGAATATTATATGGCGGAGTAAATTAGTGAAATTTTCGGCAACGCTGCTGTACGCTAATCATCTGTAGAAGAGGTGATCTGCTTTGGACTATTAATCAACAATAAGGGATCATAGTCTAGATCAAAACTGGATAGACGCAGTTAGAACTCGAAATGAACAATGAGAACACTTGTCAGATTGCACTATGAACGTCGTGTAATTTGTACTGCATTATTGAATCATCTGTCAGTACTGTTGGAGATCAGGCGTCTCGCGAGGTAAAAGGATAATGTTCAAAAATCTTTCTTATCAACATACAAGAGAGGAGTTAGGGCCTATCGTTTGATGGTTGTACCGTAACAAAAGTGACAGCTCATTAAAAACGTTTGAAATGCGCTTTAATTCTATAAATCCGCCAGTGCTGTTCTGATATACTTGACGACATGTATACCTGACTTTTGCTGTTTGGTGTGATCCTATAATTACAGAGACTTCGAGGAATACGGATCCCCAGTCGTCCTTCCGTAGGTTTGTGCAGACACATATCGTAGGATGGCGGACGACTCGATTGAGTGGCCAGACATTCTGATCATTGTCCTGTATTTTGTCATCGTTTTGGGAGTTGCACTCTGGGTGAGTTCAGTCATGCGTCTTATTTCGTAGAATTGCCCCAAAAATCTTGGGT
>JACEVL010002002.1:0-22380 GCA_020284085.1 Aporrectodea caliginosa
TTCTTTGAATGTTTTTCCTTTCTTCAAACACAGTTATTTCAAACGTACAATCAATATCAAAGTTCTTATCAATAGAACTCAACTGCAACTTCTAACATACAGCTCTCTACTGCATTAAAACAACTACTACACTGTATTGTTCAAATTCACTGTCATCAGCAGTTTCTAAGTTTGGCGCGCTAACTGCACGTGTAGAGAATCTATCGTCAGCCAAAGTTTAGGCTACTTTAGGCCAAGCGCCCACGAGCCGACAGCGCAACTAAGGCCTAAGACTAAAACGCTTAACAATCGAATACACATTATATATATATCAACCTAAGGAACACCTGTGCTCATTATATATGTAAAACATTAGTTCACAGCACGAATTAATAATAGATGAATGTTGGTTCGTTTAACATAACACGTTTTATGTGTCCTTTTGTTGTGATTCTGTGGGGCTGGGGCCCCACAGTTTCACTGAACAGGGCCACCATATATTTTGTTAATCCGGCTCTGCGGCCAGGTAGGCCTAGTAGTACAGTTCTTCTATTACCTCGTTGAGTACAATCAAGTGGAAACAAAGCGGAGTCGCAGCTAGAGAATAGACGAAGGATGGATTACGTGAGGGAGGTCCTCGCGATGGGAAGGGCTGGCATGATGAAAACTGCGTCAACATGGTCAGAGACATAGAGAAGTGCACATCTTGTTCAAACCTCGTCATCGGTATGCCTACATTTCTGACGGAAGAGTACTGTTATAAAGAATAATTAAGTAGCGTCTTTCACCAAAGGTAAAACTCATTTTTCCATCTTTGGTTTAACATTATTAAAGGTGATCGATTGATATGTTGATAACGTCAATGCTTCGCTGCAGTGGCGTAGCAATGGGTTGTGCAGGTTGTGCAATGCACAAGGGCCGGGCCCTGGTGGCACGTACAAGGGCCCCCCAGAAGTCAGACCGTCAGAGGGGCTTTCCTTTCAAAATGTAAGTCTTAATCAAAGCAAGTTTATCAAGCCCAGTTAGCTACAACGGTAACAGCGAAGGCTGCGTTTCTCTGTGCAAGAGAGCGAATCCGTATCTAAAGTTAAATGCGGACAAGGGGAGGGAGGGGTCCAAAGTAGCTCATTTTCTGCGGACGTCCTTTGTGGACGACCCTCAAGTGCTTCTGAATCGTTGCAAGAGAGCGAATTCGTATCTAAAGTTAAATGCGGACAAGGGGAGGGAGGGGTCCAAAGTAGCTCATTTTCTGCGGACGTCCTTAATTTGTGGACAACCCCCAAGTGCTTATGAATCGTTGCAAGAGAGCGAGTTCGTATCTAAGGTTAAATGCGGACAAGGGGGAGGGAGGGCTCCAAAGTAGCTCATTTTCTGCGGACGTCCTTTGTGGACGACCCCAAGTGCTTCTGAATCGTTGCAAGAGAGCGAGTTCGTATCTAAGGTTAAATGCGGACAAGGGGAGGGAGGGGGTCCAAAGTAGCTCATTTTCTGCGGACGTCCTTTGTGGACGACCCTCAAGTGCTTCTGAATCGTTGCAAGAGAGCGAATTCGTATCTAAAGTTAAATGCGGACAAGGGGAGGGAGGGGTCCAAAGTAGCTCATTTTCTGCGGACGTCCTTTGTGGACGACCCTCAAGTGCTTCTGAATCGTTGCAAGAGAGCGAATTCGTATCTAAAGTTAAATGCGGACAAGGGGAGGGAGGGGTCCAAAGTAGCTCATTTTCTGCGGACGTCCTTAATTTGTGGACAACCCCCAAGTGCTTATGAATCGTTGCAAGAGAGCGAGTTCGTATCTAAGGTTAAATGCGGACAAGGGGAGGGAGGGCTCCAAAGTAGCTCATTTTCTGCGGACGTCCTTTGTGGACGACCCTCAAGTGCTTCTGAATCGTTGCAAGAGAGCGAATTCGTATCTAAAGTTAAATGCGGACAAGGGGAGGGAGGGGTCCAAAGTAGCTCATTTTCTGCGGACGTCCTTTGTGGACGACCCCAAGTGCTTCTGAATCGTTGCAAGAGAGCAAATTCGTATCTAAAGTTAAATGCGGACAAGGGGAGGGAGGGGTCCAAAGTAGCTCATTTTCTGCGGACGTCCTTTGTGGACGACCCTCAAGTGCTTCTGAATCGTTGCAAGAGAGCGAATTCGTATCTAAAGTTAAATGCGGACAAGGGGAGGGAGGGGTCCAAAGTAGCTCATTTTCTGCGGACGTCCTTTGTGGACGACCCTCAAGTGCTTCTGAATCGTTGCAAGAGAGCGAATTCGTATCTAAAGTTAAATGCGGACAAGGGGAGGGAGGGGTCCAAAGTAGCTCATTTTCTGCGGACGTCCTTAATTTGTGGACAACCCCCAAGTGCTTATGAATCGTTGCAAGAGAGCGAGTTCGTATCTAAGGTTAAATGCGGACAAGGGGAGGGAGGGGTCCAAAGTAGCTCATTTTATGCGGCCGACCTTTGTGGACGACCCCCAAGTGCTTCTGAATCGTTGCAAGAGAGCGAGTTCGTATCTAAGGTTAAATGCGGACAAGGGGAGGGAGGGGTCCAAAGTAGCTCATTTTCTGCGGACGTCCTTTGTGGACGACCCCCAAGTGCTTCTGAATCGTTGCAAGAGAGCAAGTTCGTATCTAAGGTTAAATGCGGACAAGGGGAGGGAGGGGTCCAAAGTAGCTCATTTTCTGCGGACGACCTTTGTGGACGACCCCAAGTGCTTCTGAATCGTTGCAAGAGAGCGAGTTCGTATCTAAGGTTAAATGCGGACAAGGGGAGGGAGGGGTCCAAAGTAGCTCATTTTCTGCGGACGTCCTTTGTGGACGACCCTCAAGTGCTTCTGAATCGTTGCTTCGAGTCATCGACTACCTGCGAATTACGGCACTGAAATATCTACTAGCACTATTAAATTTTATTTATTTAAACATACATGCCCAAGAGAAAGCGCGCAAACGAACGTTTTAACTCGTAGGAATCGTCTTCTTAGACTGCATGTATACCGTACGTAGACCATAGCTATTGACACTACTCACACTAGTGGCTTTTCCAATTTGCAGTGTGATTCTCCTTACAGGGTTTATTTCAGTTATAGTTACAGTTATAGTCAATGGTTTCTTATTTTAGTTATAGTTATAGTTATAGTCAGTGGTGTAGACGTAAATTTTGAAGTACCGGAGCGCTCTGGCCATTTGAAAGTTGATGACCGGGGGTAGTAACGAGTATTTTCCCAAAAAATTTCTAACATGGGTGACTTTTTTCCCAATTTTCGAGGGGGGTAGTAAGAACACATTTCAAGGACCAGTAGTAACCAAAGTTTCAAAAATTTTTCGAGGGGGGTAGTAACGACAGTTTTCCAACAAAATTTTCCCTCGTGGGGGCAGAATTATCCCTAAATTTCACACTTTCTGTACAAAATTATATGTCTTTAATTTTTCTGCGTCGGAAAACTCGATCATAGGGGGAACTTTCCCACCAAAGAGACGTCTAGATTAAACACTGGCTCCGGCTAAATAATAAGTACCGGAACGCCGCTCCAACTTTCCCACCCAAGACACGTCTAGATTAAAAACTGGCTCCGGCTAAATAATAAGTTCCGCTCCGGACCGCTCCGGCTCGTCTACACCTCTGGTTGTAGTCATAGTTATAGTTAATGATATTTTTTAGTTAAAGTTATAGTTATAGTTAATGGATTTTTATTTTAGTTAATTTTAGTTATTACTTAGTTACAATAATTAAGGCTATAAGTAAAATTGTGCGTATTAACATGCTGCTTCACAATATACACAGAGCTTTGAAAGTCTTTGAAGCA
This sequence comes from Aporrectodea caliginosa, assembly GCA_020284085.1. Taxonomy (NCBI): domain Eukaryota; kingdom Metazoa; phylum Annelida; class Clitellata; order Crassiclitellata; family Lumbricidae; genus Aporrectodea; species Aporrectodea caliginosa. Next base: position 3,766 of record JACEVL010002002.1, read on the forward strand.
TGGGTGCATTCAGCTTCAAGAATACACAGGTTTCCAAAGTAACTGACAAATTGCATAATAAAAATATCGCATTTTTTCGTTCTCATTTATGTGGAATCGTCCATATTGCACTTCCTATTTTTCATTTTTTGCATTAACGAAAATAATGATGAATTTTCGTTATTGTTATTTTCGTTATTGTTATTTTCGTTATAGTTATAGTTATAGTTAATGATATTTTTAGTTATAGTTATAGTTATCGTTAACGAAATCATTTTATTTTCGTTAACGAACATTTTCGTTATCGTTATCGTTAACGAGAATCACACTGCCAATTTGATACCTGACCTTATTTATGTTGTATGCAACAGCGCATTTTGCACAGCGTTTTTTTGTTTGAAATCGAAGGAGGTCAAGGGGAAGGGGCCCACCACCGAAACTCGGCACAAGGGCCCTATAGAACCTTGCTACGCCACTGCTTCGCTGTAGCCTCTATCTTCAGTTCATTAATAGGCTACATGTGCGAACGTCGATCGCTTCAACTCACGACTTTGCCTTCGAAAGAAGTTTTCATGATGCAATTTATACAGTCAGCCAACAGTAAGATGTGATGTATTAGGCTATACATAAAACATTATCTTTAATGGAAGGTGGTGTTACACTGGTGTACGAAGATTGGTCTATGTGATCGTGCCGAGTTTCCGCCTCAGTTTCGACCAGTCGAAGCGAGCTAAACTTCAGTTATATATAGGCTTAGGCCTAACAGGTGTGTCGCTTTCCGAAAGCTAGCCTCGTAGCTTTCAGGAAGTGACACTCTCAGCTTAAGATCAAAGTCGTAATCGTAATGTTGAAGCGTCCAAAAAACTGAAGTCGAGGGAACCAGCTTATTCTCAGGCGCTTAGTCAAAACATAATTGAGAGGCATGGTGGGGTGAAATCGGTTCCAGGTCAGGATCCAAAGGGGCCAGAGAGGTAGACAGTCAGACGGCTAAGGTGGATGGTGTTTGGAGTTGAAACGGCCATGGAGAATATAATTAATTCAATCTTGTGCTGGTTTATTTTACAACTCAAAATCCAGGGTTGTTGAACATAGGCGCCGACTCCACAGGGGCAACAGGGACTTTCGCCCAGTAGGGCCTACTCACTAAGGTTCTGGGGCGAGAGTAGGCTATAGTTTCGCCCCAGTACTTTTTTGGCCATTGAAAACATAAAAAATTTAAACTGCTTAATGAAACTTATTTATATTTAGTTAATTAAAGAACAAGATGCTCCTCTGTGGCCTCCATATTCAGAAAACTGCCAAACCGAAAGCCACTTGTCGAGAATTTGTTAAATAGGCCTATACAGAACGCCGTGAGGCTGGGCTTTGACTGCAGACAGCATTAGACATATGATATGCCTACATAGTACATACCAGAGACTCTTGGAAAATGACAGGCCGAATGTGTGGTAGTGTGATGTCCAAACCTCAGCTGTTGGGTGGAGTATGATCCGAGTATCACATCGAGGGTGAATCATTGACTGTGCGTGCGTTTGTATGGGGATGACTCGGTTTCATGTTGGACCTGATATAGCCTACATAGGCTACTGAGAGTGAGACACTTCGCTCAACCGCAGTGAGGGTCAATATAGAGTCATGCCAATCTTGCATGGAATGCTAGTTCTGTCTGTCTCTCTAACCCCTCCGGCGCTCCATACTTACATACGTTAAGATAAACAGAACAGCAATACTTATAGGTCTACGATTCCACGTTCAGTTGAACGACTGAACGTAGACCTATCGGAAATTGGGTAGCGCGAAAACGGATCGGTAAGCCGCTGTCTGAAAACTTGGTGCTTATAAGTGTTAAGAAATCTTTCAGATTTGAATTGTTGATTGTTACAGCCTTGAAGGCTATTAACTAGTGACTTACTATTGTCATTGCAATGGATAAGTTTGTTGTGAAACGTTTGCGCTGAGAAGTACCGCAACAAGAGCTTGTGCCGCCGCTGCGCCGGTAAAACTGTCACATCCAGTGGCGTAAATCATGGGGGGGGACAGAGGGGACAGTCCCCCCAATGTTTTGACTTAAGCCCTGCTATCCCCCCCAAAATCCGACCTCGTAGGTACTCTGTCCCCCAAAGTTATGTATAGATTTTCGCCTCTGGTCACATCTCACTGAAGTAGCGGCCTCTGCTACTAGTGGTACTGCTTACACAGAGCCTGAAAGCGATGGATATCAGGGTTGCCAGATTTCGGCAGTGCTTGGTCGCGAAGTCTCGTCTAAAAGTAGCCCAAAAGTCGCGAGCTGAACAGCTAAATGAAAACATTAATAAATTTTTTTACTAAGGTACGTCAATAGTCATACTTTTTTGGTTTCGTCAAGACACGTGGTGAAACCCTTGTTGTAAAAATTTAGGTGACAGACTGCTTAGTGCTTACCGTAGACTAGGCCGTTCTCCGTAGAACATGTTTTTATTACTAACTAAGCCACGCCACATAAGAATAGTAGTTAGTAACAGTGACCCAGTAGCCTGCTGCGGTCAATTCATGTGAATTTATAATATCGCCGTCGCGACCGCGGGGAAATTCAAAAGTAGCCCAAATAGCGCGAGGTCGCGAGGACGAAATTTTCAGTCGCGAGCGCATTGAAAAAGTAGCCCAACTCGCGCTTTTCGCGACGACCTGGCAACCCTGATGGATATGCCGCCCAAAACACATACGCCATGGAGTCGAAGTAAGACTGTAAGTAACTAAAGTCCGTCTTACTGGCAAACTTTATGGGTGCCTAACTGCTATAACATGAGAATTGTTAGTGAAAGTAGTTAGTTAGCAAGTTTACCAGTTAATAGTTACAGAAAAGTTAAAGCAATAAAAAGCATAGCCTATAGGCTATCTCGCCTGATCAATTCAATTAAATTTTTTTTCGTAAGTTGGCCTAATAGGCCTACTCGTAGTTGTTGTGTGCTTGTCTTTGTGATTGATCAAAGAGGAAGCACTGTTGCATAGTATTATAGTTAGTCAAGTTGAAAGGGCTTGAGGAAAGGGGGACTAGGTGACAGGAAAGATATCGCCTATGGAAAGTGCCCCTTGTTCATACGTCCGAAAATTCATGTGAGTAAATCAATGGCTAAAGCAATAAAAAGCATAGCCTATATCTCGCCTGACCAATTAAATTAAAAATAAATAGGGCCGAGGCCATAATGGTCGTTATATAAAAATGTGTGGGCTGTAGGCCCTACATTTAGTACCAGTAATCGAAAACCAGTATGTGAATTGTAAAATAATAACTGGGGAGGGGTTAGACGTTGATTTATGTGCAGTTCTGGTGTGAAATGTAGACTTTACTATGGGATCCTAAGAAAGACTGGGGGTTGAACCTCAAACCTCTGTCAATTCTCACCCTGTCAAAACTGTCAACGAATGGACAATCGCCTAACATTGGTTAGTTGCCGTTTAATGACAATGTCCGATTATTAGCGTTGCCCTCCTGCTTTATCCACGCTTGGGACAGGCACTGCCAGAGTACGATCACGGGATCATGGGGAAAAAATTCTTGCCCCAGTACCTTGTAGTAAAAGTCGGCGCCTATGGTGTGGAAAACTAATTTAAGCAAAAGGGAATACATTTATAGAAATTATTATTATTGGGCATGGCACATAGGCCTAAATGGCGTTGGTATAATTATTTAACAGTTGGGAAGGAGAAACGATGCATAATTTGGTACTCCCCACTTTCTAGAACAAAGTTACACCTCTGGTACCGTACTAGCTATGCTGAGCACGTTACGGCCTACCTAAGCAGAGGAAAAATCTCTGCAGAAAGAGCCTCTTGGCCTTTCAAAAGAAGACCGAAAGCGTCCCGACGGTGTCACTCTCAAACCTTGGTCACATGGACGATGCCTAGCATGAGACTTGACAGTGTCCAACACCTATGCTGGCCAAAACTTAATTCTCGTGTAGCTCACATACAAGCAGTAGGACAAGAAAAGTTAACTCAGAAAGAGCATTTATTACAACTGCACAGTGGCCACATTTCGCAAATCATTGCAACAACACATGAATCAACAGCCTTGAATCAATAGCATCGAAAGCAAAAGGGAATAAATAAAAAATTGTTTAATAGAACTATGGATATGCACAGGAAATGACTATGCATTTTTACATGTATGAATTAGATATAATGACATCCATCTAGAATAAGATGAAAGCACGGTCGGCCCTAGCCCAAATGGCGCCCCAGGCAAAGCATACATTTGGCGCCCTCTGATCCCATCTCCACGGTCCACAGCACGTCACAACTCAATAATGAACCCGCCAAAAGATTTACGCTCAACTGAGTTATTATTTTATTATTAGTTTTTATTTAGTACACTCAACTGTGGATAATTTTGAATTTGGAGGGATGGTAACAAGCAAAAAGTCTTCGAATTAGGCCTTCCGAAAAATTCAAATACTGAAAAAGAAAAAATTATTTATTAAAAAATTATTTGTTTTAGTTATCAGAAATCTGTTCTCCATGTGGTTTTTCACCAAAAGATTTCAGTTTATCAAAATTGTATTTTTATAAAGCAAGTTAAGAAAATACCCACAATACTAGTATTTTACAAATGAATTACTATCTGATAACTGGGCACTAACACTAACAGCTAAAGTAGTTTCAGTTTCGTTGAAATAGTTGAAAAGCCACCCTTTTTGCTTTTTGATACAACTTCTCTGTCATGTTTATCTTACAGTTTAGAGCTCCCGATAACTTCTGTCGCTTCACAGGGCTTTACCTAATTCTTAAAATTACAATTTTTATTTTATAAGATCAAATCTATAAATTGATTTAGATATCATTAAGAAAACTGTTATTAAAATGTAAATGTACAGATTTTTACAGGTAATTAACTTAGTTGATGTAACCGATGTCTTCTCAGCAGTCAACAAATACAGCTACATTGATTTCAGTCGAAGCTGTCACTATGTATGTCAGCATCAGATAAACGGATGGTCAGGTCTGTAGTTCTGTACTCTGTAGTTTGTGTCTGTAATAGACCTGACCATCCGTTTATCTATTACAGACACAAACTACAGAGTACAGAACTACAGACTCACGTGAATAATTGAATTTTAATGATTAAAATGAAATTTGTGGGGTGTCGAAATTGAGTTAGGTCTACCAAAAAAGGTGCAATGAAAACAATAATTGTTTTAAAATTTGTTACATACGCAAAAGTTTTGAATTCAAATTAAAACAATCATTTTAATTGAAAATGGCTAAAAGTGAAAAAGTGTTCAAACACACTTTTTGTGAAAATGGCGCCCCTATATTGTGGCGCCCTAGGCAACTGCCTGCTTTGCCTGTGCCCAAGGCCGGCCCTGGATGAAAGGCCTATAAATTTTTACTGGTTAAGCAGTCCAATGGTGAAGCAAAAACGGTGACCCGTCAAAAGCGCCCGGACAAAAGCGCCCGACAAATGCGCCCCAACAAATGTGCCATGACAAATGCGCCACGACAAATGCGCCTGCCCCTGCCGACAAAAGCGCCCGACAAATGCGCACAAATGCACATTTGTCGGGGTTTTTTGTGAACCAGCAAAAACATAGGCGTTTAGGCGATGGTGTAAATATCACAGACAATGCAACTCTGTCAACAACAGATTATCACAAAAATCCAGACAGGACATACAAGCCTAACAAGCCACACGTCACTCGATGGTAGAACATTCCTGTAAATTCGCATTACATGTCAAGCATTATGCATTTTTACTTTACTAAATACTTTATAAGCTAATCAAACACAAAAAGAACAATAGTAAAAGAATAAAATCAAATAAATTCAACAATGACCAATAAAAGCTTGAACAGAAGTATAAAAAACTTAGAAATGAGAAGAAAAAAACTTGTGTATTTAGTAGGTGCCATTAGTCTTTAAAGTTGACAAGACAATTTTTCAATGGAAATTAAAAAATAATATATGTAAAACCCTCTAAAATAAGTGTTTATTGACAAGGACTGAGCTCAAATCTATAGACTGATTGCACACATGACTGGCTTCACATTATGCATGCTACAAAAAGTAAAGTCATGTGAACTTGACAATGAAAATTTCACTTAGACTCCTTTTACAAGCACTCCAGACTTGCTCTTGGTATTCAGTCATTACCCTTAGATGTCATTATCTGTTTCAGTTTGCGGTTTTGTCAACCTGAATTTCTATTAAACGAATATTTGATGATGATGATTAGACACTGCTTGTAACTCGGATATTGTTTTCAAATCTGCCATGTCTCTCACTGGCCATGTAAACAGTTTGTAACTTGTAAGTCATCATATGTATTGTATTGTATTTATAAATTTATAAAGTGCCTCTGACAGTGAACACCAATCAGAGGCACTACGTATTTGTAACACCACACTTATGCAGCACCTTTCTTAAGATTCTGAATTTTTCTGAAAACTTTTGGATTCTGAAGAACTGCAACTAGTCTTAGATTTACTCCAACAATTGAGAAAGCTAAATGTGAATTTTGTAATAATAAGATGTGCAGTCAGCTCTTTAGCTTTCAATTCATGCGTATTTGACATGTTCTCCTTAGTCTCCTTAGCTGATTCAACATTCCATCATCTCAATGGCGAATTCACATTAAGTGGCTCTAGATAACACAGATTACAGTAGAAACAACATACCAAAAAGTCAACTAAAGAAAAACCAGAATTACAGTATATAAAACTTGTAAAATATGTAATTCTAGCAATCTGTGTTACCATTACATATTTTACCTTTTTTACTAAATCACCATATTCTACAATATTCTACAATATTGGTAATCAATAAGGCATATGACTCTACCTATGCCTGCATCGTCCCCAGATTTAATTACACATTGATCAGCTAATGCACAAACATATCGACTGCAATCTAATGACAAAAGATCTTGTTCACCAATCAAATTCTTCTTGTACACACTCACTAACAGCGAAGACAATGAAGTCTAAGTAGGCCCCAATGGCCTACTAATTGCCCACACAGGCACTACTCACAAAGTCTGCTCTTATCCAAATTTAACTCGCTTGTCTACATAATATCTGATGCACAAAGGCTCCATAACCTTCATGAAAGTCACCAAGCCTTGCTCGTTGAATGCAAACATTGGCAGCATTTAATCGACCAAATTTTACAAAAGCTTCACCACAAAATGACAATTATGCTGGTACAATGAAAGTTTCAAATAAGCACTGGCGTTCATCACAAATAACGAGCAGTTATCAAAATAAAAACTAATAATTCAACATTACCACCAGCACACTACAAACAATCACTCATTTAAAAGGTGTTGCCTGAAATGTAATACTACTTTCCAATTATCACCACTACACTTATTGCAATCTGTGCTCATAGAACCAAAGCATGGTAATGTATGGCATCATCAGTCCTCGTAGGCATCATCTTAAGGGTAAAGAACTCTTAATGGTGTACTTTGTATGCTATTGCAATTTCCTCAAGTCACAGAAAGACATTTAAGAGAAAAAACCTTCCTCAATAAAAAGCTTAATAAAACTGAGTTCATACAATTCACATAAGTTGACACCATTTCACAGTCCAGAAGTCTTTCTAAAAGGAAACTGCATTCATCTGTTGGCACAGGGTTAAAGGCATAGGCACCAACTTTTGGTTTTGTCTTTGGGTGCCACTACCCGTCCCCATGAACATTTTTTGTATTCTACATTGCCATAGGTGACTTTTAGTGCATTTTGTGGAAAGAAATCAAGGGTTACGTGGTTAGAAAAAGTATTTGAAACTCACGTGATGGTGACTGACATAATTGTGCAACCTTACTGCTTCACAAGTTGTGAGATTACTGTAATATAATATAAAAAATTTGAATTTAAGGTCTGAATTCTTCTGGGTGCCAGGCACCCACTGAACTTTCCCTCTGGGTGCATTGGCACCCAAGGCTCCCAAGGAGTCGGCACCTATGGTTAAAGGCCATTGCAAGGACACTCAATAACTAGACCCTTGTTAAGATGTCCTAAACATACAAAACATGACTTTGAAATTATCATAAGAAATTGATGTGATCACAGACTTTTCCATGACATGAATTTCTAAGGCAGCAGAGACTGGAATGAAAAAATAACCTATGCAACAGAACCACACGGTTATACTTTTTGCTATCTAATATCTAATGAAACAACAGATTAAAATGGCTTTCATCAAATGACAAACTATTGCTTTATGCTAACTGCAGATATGTCTAGTGGTAGGACAAAGTGTATATTGAACAATAGAATGCTATTTGTCATCACATGTGGCATCAATTACAACAGCCACGAAAATAAAACCTACTGCACTTAGAAAAAGCTTTTAAGTGGACAAGTGCTAGTATTCAGCCACACTCCTCAGCATAACAAACAATTCGTATTTTTCAAGCATTTGTGGCTTGATGACCACTACCTTCCTCTCTTTATCTTCATACTCCCTTTCAATTTGCTCAAAGCCTCTGTCATCTGATACGATGGTGAAAGGGATGGCTTTCGGTAGGGAGGGGGACTTGTCTGATCCACCAACCTAAAAACAATGAAAAGTTTAACAACACAAGCTGAAACCAAGTGCAACGAGCAAACAACAACAATGGGGATCATGTTCATTATAATGAAATGTAGTACAATCTCTCTCTTTATTCAAGAGTCGTGAAAGTGTTTTTGTGTCTATATGTCTGTCTGTATTTCTGTAGAGGTGTTGTATAGGTATGTTACCTGTAAGGGTGATAGTTTTGGTGGTTAGCAAGTTAATTGTCTATGAACACAATTTGGGTTAGCAGATTCCTGCCTTGACAGAAAGTTATTCAGAAATTTGTTCCATCATCACAGCGAATGACCTCTGCTAAAACAATGATATTATAAAACCGAGTAGATGGTCAGCACACATGAACAGCAAAACAATATAGACAAAGTAAGAATGTTATGTTACAAAAAGATAGGCCAGATGGTTACACAGATGGACACTTACGGAATTGCAGATCGCAAAGTCACTTGCATCTTTTGTTGTGCCGCATCTTGGGTGGATATGTATCTCTGAACGACTCTTTGCCAGCTTGTAGACTGGGTCGCTATTAAAAACACACAGAAACAGTTGCCAAATCATATTGATTTAGTTAAAACAAACTGGACAGAATAAAAGCTTATAAATGAAGGGACATATTTGAATGTTACCAGTACTTTTGTGTCTAAGTTATTGTTATGACTTAGTAACTTTCCTTCAGTCTGTATGTGTGTAAAGCATCCTTGAAGTAGCTTGCTACTGACGATGCTATATAAATTGTTGTAATTACAATTACAATTTTAATGCACAGGGTATCAACCTATGGTACGTCAAAGCCAAGCTGTTATTCAATTACCAAGGCTTCAGTAACACCACTTTTGGCATTCACAAGGGCTGATGAAATTCCAACTTTTCTGTACCTTACTTATTGAATATAGTATTTTAAACCAAAGACACAAAGATACAGAGTATTGGTAACCAACTGTTTGCTGGATTGTAAAGTTACTGCTTTCACTAATAGTCTAATACACTGTTTAAAAGTGTGGAATGCTTCAACATTTGCCATACTAAAATCCACTCAAAATGCGCTCTTTTCTTATTCGCCGACTGTTTGATTTGCCCTGTACTAAATCAATAAAACAGCACAAACTCATGTTTTTCTTGCAAGTATAAAAGTATAATGCATGTGCAGGCAAAGTCCGCAACTCATCAGCAAAGTGATTTCAATACGGTGTCATCGATGGTCGTTATCCGTATGTATTGTACTGCTGAACCCAAGTGATTTCACATTAATACAAGCACACTACCTTAATAAATATTATAAGTAAACAATAATTTCTGTATTATGTTTGTCAGTACAATCAAACAGATATTTATAATAACAAAATAATGTTTAAAAAAATGAAGAAAAGACTCCAATACAACACAAAAACTTTTATAAAAATTACCGGTAATTCTCTGTTGCATCAGATCAGGTTGTTTATTCTACATAAAAGATTCTATTGAGGGGTATATGAAAGGTGCTATATTAAACGTCTGCCATACATGCACAATTCATTGCTAACAGTTAAACAAAATGGACACAATAATTATCAGCTGAAAATGCTTCTTGAGCTGTGATTTTAATGATGGCAGAATTTATTTGTTGAAACATTTCAGATTTGATCACCACAATAAAGCAAATCAAACATCTTACTCGGGTTCATTCCATTCGGTCTGTCCTCCCACAAAAAGCCAATAAAGAGTCTTCTCTGGCAGTGAGCATGGTAACATATTGAAAAAATTTACACAGTTGTCAAGGTCGACAAATATGATGTGCTTCATGGTGTGGAGATCCTTCGGTTCACCTGAAGAACATTCTAAAACACTTTTCTGAAATGATGTAGCACTCCCTGATATCCTTGATGTCGTCTTTTGATGGTACCTTTTGGACTCGGTTTGCAGTTTCTTTGTGTTAGACTTCAGTATTCCAGGACTGGCACTGCTCAGTTTCTGCTTTTTACAGGGGCCACTCTCAATGGATGATGTGTTTCTCTTTCTTTTAGTAACACATGTCACAGACAGAACATTTTCAACAGTCGTGGTACAAGTCAAAGCCCATTTGAGCAAAAGTTTTTGAAAATTTATTTTGTTCAGCAAGATTACACTTGACGGACACTCTGAGCATTGATGATTTCGTGCTGCGAATTTGTCAAGAAGTTGGTGACAGTTGACACATGTATGCGTAAACATTGCAAGCATGTAAAATCCTCCAGTCTACATCACAAAAATTTACAGCAAAAAATGTAAACATGCAACAGATAAACTGATTAATAAAACATATATAATAATAACAGATAAACTGATTAATAAAACATATATAATAATAGCACCCTCCAAGATTCAAGTATATATGGCTGCAAGACAATCATGCACAAAAACCTTGTTCAAGGATGTTTCCCAGGATTTGCTTGACATATTGGACCTGCAATCCTTTGGTGACAGGGCGGTCTACCATTCTTTCCTTCATTTATTTCTTCATTCAATAATAATTAAAACTATATTTGCAATTAACAGAAAACAACAAAGGTTAGAGGAGTGGTGTTTTCACCAGTATACCTCTGTGTGCTTGTGTGTGCTCGCGCATTTGTTTATTGAACATGAGTGAAAATAGTATCATTAAGTTAACATAAAGTTAGGATTGACAAGAAATTATCGTCCATAGAGTTTACTGGGAATATATTTAGTGTCATCTTTGTCAGGGAGTTTGAAATTGTGCGGTCTGGGCTGCAGGTTATACCAACTCAGAAATATAGGAGGGAACAAACTATGTAGGACGTATGTATCATTGACTATGACTGCTTTCAACAGTAGTCCCTCCACCCCCTCAATCATTGACTCCAATCGCCGCGCATTAGCTGACAGGAAGTTCAGCTACAGCATGAGAATTATCTTTCCTGACTTAGTTGCATTTAGCTTGAGATTATTCTGGAGGGCCATGCCGAGATGGCTGTTAGTTCTTGCCCGAGAGTGTCTGTTTGAGGCTGAGACAATCAAATAGGTGTCAAATTTAACCATCTTGTTGTGTTTGCTGACTGGATGGAGGTCCGATGCACGGACTATGAAGGCAGAGGGGCCGATCCAAGAAACCTGGAAACGCTGGCATTGATGGTGGCCTCTTCGACAACAATCTATATGTCTCTGATTTTAAAGAAAGTCAACCATCCAATTGTAGATGTTGTCAGGAAGGTCAAGTTGAGAAAGCTTGAGGGTGAGAGTTGAATGTCGGACAGTGTTGAAGGCCTTAGAAAAATCAAGAGAGATGAGAGTGACAGGGCTTCTGTCTTGAGGAGGTTGGTGACTTGGTGGAGTATCGGCCGATGGCGGCTGTTGTTGACCCGTCGGTCGAAAAGCAAACCGGTCTTCTAGAAGTTGTGATGTTGGCGCTGTGCTGAATAACGGATAGAAGGTGTGTACCATTCTCTCTCTAGGATCCGGAACGATCGAGATCAGACGGTAGTCAGATGGAATCTTAGGCAAGTTTGTTTTAGCAACAGGATGAATTAAAGCCATTTTCCACTGACTTGGCACATGCAAGTGGGAGACAAAGAGATTGACAAGGGACTTCGGAATAAGAGGGCTGCAAGTACCAAGCAGGCAAACCGTCAGCCCCGTTGGCAGTGTGGTGTAGATGGTCAAGCAGTTGGAATACTCTTTATTCAGTCAAGAATTCCTGGTTTATATTTGCTGCTTTCTTCTGTTAGGCACAGAGCATAGATCACCTGTCGATACCTTGGAAATCTAGGATGTTAAAGTCTTCGGCCATGAGTATGGTGTCTGGGTCTCCCCTTAGTCAGCTCGTTAACTGGGCGCCAAAGGATCTTGGTCCCCGTCCGAGTATAGATGTCGCGCAGGTGTGTTCTGTTAGTGTGCTTTCGTAATCGTAACCATAATCTCCAAACTTCTAAAGAGCCACTTGAAAGCCAAGCGCAGGGCAGCAGCTTATTCATGAGGGCAGTTCGAAGGAGATCCGAGTCTGGTTTCCAGAGGGTCATAGGAACAGAGTAGATGTTAAGGTGGGTGTCCTTTAGGTCGAGAATTGGAAGGTGGAGGATCAAGTGTAATGAAGGTGGAGGAATGCTCTATGCATTTTCCAAATCTATGCGCACAGGCCGAGGCTTCCTCTGCTCGGCCGGTTTTCATAAGTCGATTTTTTCTCCTGAGGAGAAGCTCGACTACTGGTATAATGAAGGGGGAGATCGGCTGATGTGATTGTGACGGTTCTAATGGGATACAGCCTGTCCAGATTACCTGTTGCCTCATTGTAAAGTTGATCCCAAGCTAGTTGGGGCTCAATGGTTGTCGGAATGGTGAATAAATCGACCCGTGTGAAATCAAGTAGAAGAGCAGCGTTTTGATGTGGGGACCTTTCTCGGTATATGACTTTAGTAACTGGCTTATTGAGGCTGGCAATCTGTCTAAGTGATGTCGCAACGATAGCGTTATGGTCAGTGTTGATTGCTGACTCCAGTACTTTGATGTTAGTTAACTGGGTTCCGACTCTAGGAGGCATTCAAGTGCGTTAACTCCTCTGGTTTTCTCGGTGATGAGGGCGGAAAGAGAGGTACTCTGCACGACCTCACTCTGTCAATCTAATGAAGTTGCTTTCCAGGATCACAACCGCACCAGGTTCAGTCAGCGTGATCGATTCGGTCACGTACTCAATCCGGTCGATAAGCGCAGCCTTGTTGTAGATGGGTTTGGAAGGGTAATAGAGAGCTCCGACGTACATCACATCAAAAGTTTCGCTGATCCTGACACAGAGAAATAACCTGTAACCTGTATTTGGTAAACTGTCATCCCATCTTTAATGTATTCGGCAGCCTGATATTCATTTCGAACCATGATCGCTACTCCTCCGGCTCGGCAGGAATATTGATCACGTCAAAGGTGTGATAGAATTCTGCTCGGAATGTTTTTTGGCGAACAATGTTTTAAAATGCGTCTCTGTGACAATGGCTATTTTCAGATCGTATCCAGTAAGCTCAGCCAGTAGTTGCTGAGGGGCATTGGAGTTGGCAATAGAGTGCTCATTAATAACGTAGATGCCAGGAAGAGATTGCTGTGGAATACCACGTTTGCGTTCAGGTTGGAGGATTTATGGGTGTAGAGGAATGAGAGTTGAAATCTTGTCAGGGGCGGCTGTCCGTTCCTTCCTGAGGTGAAGGTGGAAGGCTGAGGAATGAATGATGGTGATTGTTCGTCGTTTCCTGCGGTCTGCTTGTGCCCCCCTGGAATGGAGCAGTCGGAAGGCAGCTATAGCTGCCATCACTGACTGGTTGGGCCATCACTGACTGGTTGGGCCATCCAGATGCCTGCCGAACAGCGTGTAGTTGGCAGCTGCTATGCACACGCGTTGTCAGACCTTGCTCTGTGTTGTAATGTACAATCAATGTACAATCAATCCGTCACGCATCATCGAACAATAACCGGTTTCAAAGGCAGGTTCTATCAGTTTGTAAGTTATTGAAGATCCTTTAGATTTCGAGATAATGCACAAATCAAAAGTAACCAGCTGATCAGAAGACTATTTTGAGGCGAGTGCCTCTGAGTAGTCTCCTTGAAGGGGCGGTATATAAATTTCCAAATGAATGAATTAATGACTGAACTGATCTTGAATTTGACTGGACTTGCTACTGAAACACAATCTAATCTTCTGTTGTGCATAAAATAAAAGCACCATGGAAAGGACACACAGAATAACAACTTATGAACAATTTATTTATTATTTAAATGGTCCCTAGACACGAATGCTCATTACACTGAAACCCATTGCCACAGCTGTGGCTTTGAAAAAAATTCACTGCTATTAAAAGAAATGCCAAAGTTAGCCACTGTTCAGAATTTCACGAGTGGCCCTCAAATTTGGTCCTATTACTCTTCCTACATGGGCAACATTATAGTATCCTTCACACAGAAAACTAGCGAAGTAGAACATATCAGGAGATCATTGCCCAGTCTGATCGCGTAGACTAGGTGGGACCAATTGGATAAGGTCTCTTCGAGTCCTCTGACCTGATTCGCTCCTCTTTGCTCGGCGCGTTCATGGTCCACTAGTGAAGGTGAACCAGTTCGCTGAACCCAGTTGGACCATACACTTATATACCGCCCCTTCATTTTCAGCTTTGAAATATCCTTTTTCCCCATTGTAAGTTAATTAAATTAGTAAGTTTTGTCCTTCGTTACATGATTATATCATGGTTTAAATCCAAATGAGAAATGAACAACTTCCGTGAAAACACCTGTACATGAACACATACGATCAAACATAGGCCCCGACTCCTTGGCAGCCTTGGGAATTCAGACCTTAAATTCAAATTTTTTACATTATATTGAAGCAGTACAACAGAAATACCCAACATTGCATGATCTCACAATAGTTTTTCTTTCAAGCACTGTCTTTGAAGACAATTATCGATAACTATTCCAGTCTCTTGAAGTTCCTCGATGAATTGTCTGAATCTGACAAGACTGAAGCAGGTGCCAACACAAGCAGGCTTGTGTGACAATGTCTACAGTTCGACATTGACATTGGCAGTGGCACCCAGAGACAAAACCAAAAGTCAGCGCCTATGCGATCGAACTATCTACGTGCTTGGAGCCATTCGGCGCCCAAATCCAACCATATCGGTTGGCCGAGTTGAGTGCAATGTTTAGTGAACTACAGAGCAGATTTTAAACTGAACATGTCAAATGACCAGAAATAAAACTTGCTTACCACGTCCTGCAATGCATCAACTTTAATGACATGTCCTTGCTTTAAGTGCTCCTCAAAATTACACGTATTTAAATACACAGGGTTGCAGAGAGTCTTCAGATCCTTCTTGTAGGGACCAAGGCTGTATTTGCAGGCCAAGCAGGTTGTATTCCATGGCACTCTCTTGTGAGTTGAAACCAAAACTTTCATTATTTCGACAGGAACAAGCAAAGGCTGTATAAGCCTATTTTTTTCACTTTCTGCAGCAGAACAACAACTGAAAATTATCGTGACGGTTAATAGAAGCGCAAAATTAAGATTTTTATTCAATAACCTCAAGACATGATAAAATAAAACAAACTGACCACCATGTCTGAATCAAGGCATAACTTTGCAAGTGCAATATTACACTTGATTTAAAAACAACTGAGCAGCCACCCCTTAATTAACTGAGGATCAGAATCAACTCATGTTTGTGCAACTGGTTCTTACCTACAATCTAGTAATAACCTTCACCTTTACAGTCTTGAATATACAACTGTATTGTTTATTCTTCAATCCCACTCCACCTCTATTCATGCCATGAAATCTATAAATAGCAATTGGTTGCCTAGAACAGTTTTAAAACAGCTTATTATTGTTACTGTTATAACCTCCTTTGTTCAAATTTAAAAGCCATCCCTTTCTAATTATCTGAGAGCTGCTTCCTAACTGGAGAAAAATCTGTTTTAATTAAATATAACATCAATTAGGGTAGCTTAGCAAGCCTCTCTGGTTAGTTTCTCATGAAACATCACTAGTTCACTATATAAAATTCAATTACAATTATGAAATGAGCACTTACAATTGCCATGCAATGCATTTGTTAGGGAAGCAGTGTGTGCTTCCCTAACAAACCTTCTCACACACAACTGCTTAGCACCCTTGGCGGATGCCTCATCCTGAGATATTGGCACGAAATTAACATATAAATAGTAGTAATAATAAGCTGTCTTAAAACTAAACACCACTAAAAGTTTCACATAACATGCCACAAATCAAACATTGGATAAAATATTAACAGTGTTTTAGGCAGAGCGATCAAACCAACATCACTTTGCACTACGTAAACATGCTAGGTTACTGATCAGGGTGAAAGACCTCTCACAGGATACTCATTCTAATGAGTGGTGCTAAACAAAAAAAATTTATTATGCTCTGTTGCACTAGATGAGCTGGTGATCCTGCCCACTTGAACTTCCACAACACAGCATAGTTTACCTATGAACTATGATATCGGCTTCTTTGCCTTTCTTTGCTTCTTTTCCATAAGCAAACCATTCTGCGTGATCATGACATGTGCTGTCAGGCACAGAATGATTCTGAGGAGTTTCTCTTGAAGTGACGTTATATAAATTTGTGATTACAATTTAAAAGAATAACATTAACGTCTGTAACAAGTGAAAATCAGCTGAAGAGCAGGTACCTATGTATTCAGGTAATGAGAGATGGCGACTGCAGGCGCTTCCATTGATGTGGGCCATTGCCAAATGCTTTGCAGGCAGAATAATGAAGCAACGAGGACACCCAAAGCCACCGATCGGAACTGGTGGCATTGGTCCTGTGGTACACATGTGCAATGCAGCACTACTATAAGCCTAAAACAGTGACAGTCAGCGATTAGGACATATCTTCACAGTGGTTCCACTGGCTACTGCACTATCTTTCCAAACAGATCATTAACAATCAAGTCTAACAATACCTAATAAAACAAACACATAAAAAACTTGCAACGTAAAATAGATTATGTAAAAGAATCACAAGTGCAAATATAGTGTTTACTTCAACAAATCAGACCTTGGTATATCAAACTTTCGGTTTTGTCTAACAACAGTGGATATTAATAAAACAAACACAAACAACCATAACTGTTTATAAAACTTGCATATAGCGAAGTTTGCTTAATGTGAAGATATTTTCAGTCCTTATTGAACAACTAACTAGCCCAGCACTTCCCAAACTTTTCAGTATCACGGACAGGCAGGAATTAATTTTTCAGTGTCACAGACCAGCAGGAATTAATTTTTCAGTGCCATAGAACGGCAGGAATTTTCCCACTGTAGGTACCGGTACCAAATTTATTAATTATTTCTCTTTTTCGTTTTTGATCACCTAAATTCGTCAAGATGTATTAAAATTGATTTAAATGCATGTTCAGCCAATTCCATTATTCTACTGCAATTTCAATGGTAGCCTAATAAGTGTTTTTTATGACTTTTAAAAATATAATAGCCATTTCTGGATTTCGAAACAATTTGACCAGTTTCTCAACTCACTCTGTGGACCAGCAACTGCGAAGTTTTAACTGATTGATGAATACAAAATGCTTCATTTTCTGACTGGCTCCAGGCATGCAATAAAGAATCAATTATGCACATAGAGTTTGGGTCACTAGGGGTCAGTTGATGGTAATTAGTAACTTCTATCATGGCGGTGTCTAATGCAAAGGGTATCAACCGATGGCACTCCAACACCAAGCTGCAAACTTATCATTAAAAATTAGGTAACAAGTAGTAGCATACTACTAGACTTTCACTTCAGTACCTTAGCCTCATTTTACTGACCTTAATCCTGGACCTACAGCCTCTGAAAGGTAAAAGTTTTGCAGTCCCACGTCACAAAGATGAACCCTGCACCACCTACATTTAGTCTTACTTAGTCTTCAGTACAGTCTTTGACTCAAGAGAGTGCAGTTTTAATAATGGCATCATCTGTGGATGAACAAAAGAGGCTTTGTTATGCATAGAAGATGGACAATCCAGCAAGCCTACTAGTGTAGCAAAGCACTTATGTACACGTACAGCTGAACATGATGTCAACGTGGAATAAAAAGTCAAAATTTTGTCCACCTATGATTAAGCAACCTTAAACTAAAGCACCACAAAGGGTACTGATTTTGAGCAAGCTCTTCACTAATTTAAGCATGCCAAAACAAATCTAGTTGTCATTAGCGGTGCCATCTTTATGTGAACTCTGTGCTGCATTTTAGCCATCATTGTACTTTTAGCAACTTTCTAACCACTTTTGGTTCAGGTTTGGAGCCATCAAAAGTGTTGCAGAGTTGATTTTGCATTTAGGGGCCATCCATAAATGATGTTACACTATTTTGGCGCAAAATTGACCCCAACCTCCTTCTAGTCACAGTTTAAGCATTAAACACTAAGCAGATACTGCTGCATAATCAAATAGCATCACACAAGTCTAACCCCTCCCCATCTGGATGTATCATCATTTATGGATGGCCCCTTATAAAGGGATGAATAATTTTGCAAATTATTCTTTTATTTTTGTAACATGCAGTCATTAACAGAACAAAACAGCGCATTTGCAATATTTGCAAGTATTAATAGTTC
>JACEVL010002003.1:0-22324 GCA_020284085.1 Aporrectodea caliginosa
AGTGAGGTAAAGTTTATCGGTCATGTGGTTGGTTCTGGAACGATTCAAATGAATCCAGATAGAATTGAAAGTTTAATTAATTTGAAAACCCCAGAAACGAAGAAACAAGTTAAGCAATTGCTGGGATTTTTTGGTTACTATAGACAGTTTATCAAAGATTTTGCACAGATTGCGAAGCCTCTATCTGATTTGACAAGCAAACATGTTCCAGATAAGATTGATTGGACTGATAGACATCAACAGGCATTTAATTTACTTAAAGATGCTGTACGCTCTAAAGTTGTTTTATATGTTTTTGATGTTGGAAAACCTTTTAATTTGTACTGTGATAGTAGTGATTTTGCAGTAGGAGCTGTTTTAACGCAGATGGATGATAAGGGAATAGAGCGCCCTGTGTCATTTATAAGTCAGAAATTGACTGACACTCAGAAGAGATGGGCAACTGTAGAGAAAGAAGCCTATGCTATTGTTTGGGCTCTAAATAAGTTAAAAGAGATAATCATTGGATCTAAAGTTCACATCTTTACCGATCACAATCCTTTAACTTATCTGACTGAATCTATGTCTAAGTCTGCTAAATTGGTGCGTTGGGCTTTAGCACTGCAAACTTTTGATGTAGAAGTTAATTATAAGAAAGGACGATTAAATGTTGTAGCAGATTGTTTATCTAGATTATAAGATTGTTTATTTTACTGTATTATATAGTATTAAGTTTATTGCGTAATTTAGTACATGATGATTTTGCAAATTTTTAAGTTTAATTTGCTCAATCCAAAGAAAGGGAAGGAGGTAATGTGAACAAATGTTTTGCATATATAATGAGCACAGGTGTTCTTTAGGTTGATATATATATAATGTGTATCGATTGTTAAGCGGTTTTAGTCTTAGGCCTTAGTTGCGCTGTCGGCTCGTGGGCGCTTGGCCTAAAGTAGCCTAAACATTGGCTGACGGTAGATTGTTTTACACGTGCAGTTAGCGCGCCAAACTTAGAAACTGCTGATGACAGTCAATTTGAACTATACAGTGTAGTACAGTTGTTTTAATGCAAGAGTTGAGTTGTTGTTATTAAACTGTGTTTGAAGAAAGAAAGAAACATTCAAAGAACTGTGTCAATTTAATTCTTAAACAGTTAGAAGACGTTGAGCAATTTATATGTAGAGATAAGGAAAGTTCTTGAGTTAGGTCACAACTAAGAAAGAATTTATTGGCCCCTCCTTCCCTTCTTCTGCTCCTTGGTGTAATAAAGAAATAGAAGTTGACTTATCTCTGAAGAAATGTATAAATAAGAAATATGATCATCCTGAATTTCTAAAACAAAATGCTTTAGAATTAATTTCTAAATATGAGTCTTATATACATATCTATACTGATGGGTCAAAAGTAAATGACGTTGTTGCTGCTGCTTTCACGGTACCAAGTTTAAATGTAGATAAGAAATTTAGATTGTGTAATAATTCTAGTGTTTATGCAGCTGAATTAACTGCAATTGTTGAAACTGTTCTTTGGATATTAAACAGTGAGTGTTATAATAATTGTAAGTTTGCGATTTTCTGTGATTCATTGAGTGCTCTTACATCAATTAAGAGGTCTTACTGTCAGTCTAGACCTACTTTATTAAATGTTTTATTATATCATATAAGCAAACTAAATTCTAATCAAATAAGATTTATTTGGATCCCAAGTCACATTGATCTGTTAGGCAATGATAGAGCAGATACTTTGGCTAAAGAAGGTCTAGCTATTGATCACATAAATTCTACTAATTATCTTGAACTTCAGGAAATTTTTACTTTAATAAAACTTTATATAGTAAATAAATGGCAACTAGAATATAGTAATGATAATAGAGGTCATTTTTATAAATCTATTTGTCCAATTGTTAGTACAGATATAAAATATTTCGAACCTTATAGGCATAAGGAAGTCCAAATTTCTAGATTGCGTCTAGGAGTGGCCAATACTAATCAAAGACTATTCGTTATAAAAAGGCATTCAAACGGTTTATGTGATACCTGTCAAGTCAAGGAGACAATTCATCACCTCTTGATTGACTGTGTAAAAGAAGATATTTCAGAATTACTTAGAAATAAATGTCAATTATATAAACACGAAATTTCCATTAAAACCCTTATGACGGTAAATTTATTTCAAAATGAAGTGTATAGGTTAGTTAAGATAATCAATAAAGGTAAAATTTTGTAATTGGATATTTTAAGTTTGTTCCTGTGAATAGTTGTATTTCTTAGTTATAACTATAAATATTTAATTAGTCTTTTATTAATACACTTTTATAATTTTGAAGTAAATAATGCATTATTGTGATTCACAAGTTGTAACTGGAATATTATACTTTAATTTAGGTTGTATGTGTACATTTTGGTTACTGAAACACTCATAGATAACATCTTTCAATTGTTAATTTTTAAATATGTTATGTCATATAACATTTATAATAAAATTCTGATGTTGGAAAATTATTAATATTAATTATTGGTTAATGAATATCTATATTGCCATATTACTATTGTGCAATGTTGGTTGCAACGCTGGTTACTATTATTCAACTTTGGTTTTACAGTATTATATATTACAAATGGTTTGGTTTGGTTGCTGTATCGGAGTGCCTGCTGTGTTGCATAATATTGCAGTACTGTGTTACAATGCTGTTTGCCGAAATATCCATGGACGACTTCTTTTCGACTGTTGATTTTTGTTTAAAATATGTTTTGTCATAATAATAAGAACCCGATGTTGGAAAATTATAAACATTACTTATTGGTTAATGAATATTCATATTACAATATTACTATCATTCAACTTTAGTTCTTCAATATTGCATAATGGTATGGCTTGGTTAATGTACATGAACAGTTTAAAGGAATACCTTAATCAGTTATAATACATGTATGCTTTGTTAGTTAATGAAATTTGTCAGGACATAATGATCACAGACAGTATGAGATTAAATACTTTATGTTGGAAAAATATTGAATATTAGTGAAATTGTAAAGCTCTGTTTCGACACCTTTAATGGTGTTGTTCGGATGCTATAAGTTTCTTGTTCTGATTGTATTGCATATTTTCTGTATTGTCGTCAACGGCCTTTGATGTCATAAGACGACGTTAAACTGTGGTGAAAATAAATCGTAAATAAGATTTGGACTGTTGGTTAAGTGAAGTCGAATTGAAAGACTGTGGTAGCAATTCGTAACACGCAGTTAATTAAACACCATTTACTACAAATCGTTTATCCTCTATCTCAGTGACTGCCCGAGCATGCCTATCGGTGGTGTTTTGACTGAGCGCCTGTGAATAAACTCGTGAGTGAGACTTAATAAAGGTTATCTTTTGTGGTTTGAAGCGTTTGCAGGCACTCCTAATAATTTGTCTCCGGAAGTCTTGGCCCGTTCTTGACCTTTAATACCTGTTTTAACGATTTTATTTTGACTGAGCGCCTGCGAAAAGCTAGTTCCCGCAACTTAGCTTACTTTAGGAGCTATGATTCTCGAGATTACGTTTATTCTGGAATGGTAAGGTCGACGTCAATGGCCTTGAAAGCCGTAAGATGTCGCTAAACCCTGGATAATATGATTCTCTCGATAGACACCTCAATATCGCTCGCAATTGATGTTTTATTTTCGTCAAAAGTGTTATTCAGTACTCACGTAGTTTTTCGTTAACAGTGAGAAGTGTATAAGATTTTCTCCTTTCGACGTCAACGGCCTTGGATGCAATAAGGTGTTGTTTAACTCCTATCATAAATAATTATACGTTCTAACCAATGTAGCAAACTTGGGCCAATGTTAACTCATTAACCCATTAGTGCCTACAATCCCATATATGGGATGATGCTAAAAATTGCTAATATTTCTTTAAACAAAGTGTAATGTCAAATAATTTTTAAAGTGATTTACTTATGACATATTGTT
The DNA here is from genome assembly GCA_020284085.1 of Aporrectodea caliginosa. Taxonomy (NCBI): domain Eukaryota; kingdom Metazoa; phylum Annelida; class Clitellata; order Crassiclitellata; family Lumbricidae; genus Aporrectodea; species Aporrectodea caliginosa. The sequence continues at coordinate 3,930 of JACEVL010002003.1, forward strand.
CTTCAAGATAATTAATTTAAACCTAGCAGATTTTGTGTATTTTTGGGTGTAATTACGTCATATTTTGATAAGTATTGCAAATTCATGTTCTGTCAAAATGGCTACGCGCAAAAATTTAGTATAATTTACTCATTTACTATTAAACAAAAATAACTTATTCATTGCTTAGAAAAATGTATTTTAGTGATTAGGTATCAGCCATTGTGGCAGAAAATGATTTTATTATTGATAGCTGGGTGGTAGTAGCCCGATCCCATATTTGGGATTGTAGGCACGAGAGACCACTCCTACATGCAAGTTTGCAAATCATCTTAGAGTTACGTCTCAAAATGCTGTTGATGTTGTCAATACAGTTCCAAAGTGAATGAATGATCACACTTGAAAAATGGCTTTGGTTTTCCATGCAGGCACACATAGGCCTACCTGGTTGCTGAATGCTGATGTATTGCATGAACTTGAATGTCATAGGCCTATCACTTCAATATGGGTAACATACTCATTGGTCCACCAGATGTTGTGGTCACTACTGATGAAGACAGTGGTCATGAGGAAGGGGCGTCATGAACAACTTGTCAAATGGGCGAATGGACTCCTAGCTGAAGCTGATGCCAGAACGTATGATGGAACTGAAAGGCGAGACATAGACAACATGGAATGCGAGCAACACCGCGATTCAGACAATGATAACGTTCCACTGAAATTCCTGAAATCATCAACTGGATGTAAGGCACAGCTGCAACTGCAAGAGCAGCAGCCTGGAAGATGGGGCAAGCGTGATCTATACCAGCATCCTCGCGTTTTCTTCAATGGTCGGTCAGTAAGCCAAGTTCCTCGGACACCTGCCAGTTTTTTTGAGTTTGTGTGCAACAGCACTACAAAGTATGCCGAGCAGAAGTCTTAGAGAAAGCCAACTTTTGGTGTTGAGAGCAACGAAACGCGATCATTTCCTGCGACCCTGATGATCAGTGGCTACTCAACTGTTCCATGTTGTCACATATCTTCACAATAAGACGATTACATCATGAATAGTCCTGTCAATTCGGTTATGGCAAGAAATAGGTTTGAGGAAATTTTACAGTTTCCACATGTAGTTCACAACACTTTTCTTACAGCTGGTGACAAAATGGATAAACATTCGACATCTTCTGTGGACAATGAATGAACGATTTCTCCTCTACAATCCCTGTCAGCAGGACATGAGCATCGACGAAGGCATGATTACTATGGTAAACAATTCATGTTGACGGCTGTCTATATCCAGCGATACACTGTATACAGACAGCCAATTGGACGTCCAACGGGGCACAGGGTTCCGTTTGACCGCCGAGTACCGGGGGTATCTGTCGATGTACTCCTTAATGGGTAAGAGTATTATCCACACAGCAACCCAACACAGATGAAGTGCTTGCGGAAGAAAGGCCAAGAGAAATGCCTGAAGTGCAACGTCGGCCTGCAAGTGGGCTGTTTTGAACATTTTTGAAGCTGAAGTGATTATTTCCGGTATGACTGATTTTGAGGATGACCAAAATGCAATCAAACTGTTTGCTTTGTAGTAACATTTTTAAATGTTTGTTCAGAAGAGCTTTAACATGATTAGCGCAATTAAATGTTTTGACTGGTGTAAATCGGTAAATGTTACATTATGGTATGCTCTGGCAGTTGACGCCATCGTTCGTGCCTACAATCCCATATATGGGATCAAACTTTAAAGTGCGAAAAAAATTTGGGGAAGTGAAATATAAACAAAAATAATGGAGATATGGTCTAAAGTCATTGCAAATAACTAAAAATCAAAATATTTTACAGAACAAAAAAGTTGGGCATTAATGGGTTAATTAATTAAACCTGTTTAATCTAATCGCCAGATCCCCTCCATGTGTTTTCGTAGCACAAGTTGGGTATCAACGGCCCCACAGAGGTCACAAGATAGCGCTAAAAACTGTTTAATACTACGTGAGTTAAGGTTTACTTACTAATCGTGGGCCGCGGTGGTGTAGGGGTATGTTCGGTGCCTTGCAGCCGGAGGGTTGCGGGTTCGAATCCATCTCAAGCCGCCGCGTAGGGACCCTGGGCAAGTCCTTCACTCGCAATTGCTCATGCGCTTCGGCGTGAAACTCCGATTCAGTGTCCGCGGTGTAGTCGGGAGCGCCTCTGAGTAGAAGGGGTGCTATAACATTTATCATACATATTATGGAGATTTCTATGCTACATATTACGATCGCGATAAATGCATATATTCCGGTAAGTCAAGATCAACATCACCAGTCCTGAAAATCGAAAGATTTCGCTAAACAATGGATTACGCGATTGTTTCATAAAACAGCTTCCAAAAGTTTGCTATAAATGCGATATAAATTCAGAAACTGCGTTTGGTCACTGATTACAATATATCAACATTATAATGTCGATATACTGTCGATCATTGTAATGTGCACTCAACTTGAAAGGCTCTTGTAAACCAAACGTAACAGTTAAATACTGTTTGCTTCTAATCGTCAGCTCGAAAGTACTAAAGCGTCACTTAGAAGCTAAGCGCAGGGCACCAGCTTATTCACGAGCGCTGTGTCGTTTCAGAAGAGTTGTTGAAAGAAATCTCTTGTCTTATATCTCTGCGACTGTGTCGGAGATGGATCATCTTAACCTGCCAATCGATGCAGTGCTGACTGAAAATGCGCTATATTAAATGTTCTGATACATTAGGTTAAAATATTTCATTAGGCAGCCATCAGTGACTTCGGCATGTAATAGTCTAGTGGTTAGCCTGATGGACTGTCAATCGAGAGGTCGGGTTCAAATCTCTGCCAGGGTTGAAATTTGAATAATGAGAATCAGAAATCAAAAGCTCCATAATAATTTGCTGACTTCTCTGTGAACTTGTAATATTCGAGATGTGATGAACTTATATAGCGTAGGTGTTTAAACTACAGCGCATCAAGCGATGGCGAACCAAATCCAAGTCACAATCAGGACAGAGAGAGAGGCAGACTATATAAAGCATCCGTGTGACAAAATGTTTTACGAGATAGAGAGTTTGCCTTAGGTCCCTTAACCCATGTGCTGTTAGAACGCGGAGGGCATACATCGACTGCCTACCCTTAATAATGATGTTGTTAACATGCGTGTCGAAGCTGAATTGTTCTAACATCGTGACACCTAGCATCTTCATTTGCCTTACTCTCGTGAGACCCGGAGTAACTTTTGGAAGATCATCACCTAGTCCTTTCAGCTTATGGCCGCCACGGGCCGTTAACCTTCGCCATACGCGAGAAAAAAAACTACGTCTTCTATGCTTGGGGGTCCAAATGACCCCCAAGGTATACCTGTTCCTGGGCATGGAATTTGATAATTTTTGTTTCGTTTTTAATGTTTTATGGGTCAGGGAATTTATTGCAGCTACTGCCAAATGCGTGACCTTCACGGATGACCTTGAAATTCAAGGTCACATGCTTTTTTACGTGACCATACCATCATCAGGTGTATCTCTGCTTCTACGCATGCTATCTTGAATATTTGTTGTCACCTTATTGTCAACTGCTCATCACGACAATGTGATCTCGTCCGAATGTCACAAGAAACCAGAGGTCATCCTTACCTACAATAGCACTAAAGGTGCAGTTGACACTTTGGACAAAATGTGCAGACAATGTACAGTGAAACGTTCTACCAGACGATGGCCCTTGACACTTTTCTTCACCCTTCTGGATATAGCTGCACATAACGCATCCGTGATTTGGTTTCATCAACATCCTGAATGGGTGGATTCTGCAAACACTAATCAGAAGGACAGAAGGAGAGCATTCATATTGGAAATGGGGAAAAGTATGTGTCTTCCATGGATCGACAGCAGAAGAAGCACGCCCTGCGTAAGCGGCAGAAAATCGATAAAGCGGGCTTTGGAATACGTGAATCTGCCTGTTCCTACGACAACACAGAACGACACAGTCATCACTCCTCAGAGAGGACGATGTCACATGTGCGATCGAAAGAATGACACCAAGACGAAGCACAGATGCAGCACGTGTGGTCAATTTGTTTGTGGTAACCATTCCACACAATCATTTACCTGTACCGAATGTAGTTAGATACACTGGCAACAAGTCATAAACAAATTATGAGAAGTGAAACGATGTAACATAAGATGTAGCATAACATATTCCAGTTGTGTTTTGTTTATATTTTGTTGAGTTCCTTGTACCAAATAACCATAGGAAGTTCCAGGAACCAAAATACTTCGTTGTTCTAACAGGTATAATAGCAGAGATAGGTATGGTCATGTAAAAAATCATGTGACCTTGAATTTCAAGGTCTTCCGTCAAGGTCACGCATTTGTCAGTAGCTGGAGTGAATTCCCTGACCCCTAAAACATTAGACACAAAAAAATAATCTTCAAGATACCTTGCGTAGAAGCAGAGATACACCTCATTGTATGGACACTAATGATATGAACATGAATTTCACTCTAAGACCTCACCAAAATGACGTCACAGCGTCAGAACTAAGCGTCAACGTATGACGTCACTCATACCATTTTGACAAGGAGGAATTTATAGGAAAAGTCACCAAAGGAAACTTTTTGGTGCCCACATTTTAGAAAGTTACAGATGAAAATATACCCCTGGGGGTAATTTTGACCCCCAAACATGTGGCGAAGGTTAACGTCATCCTATTACCATGAGTGTTCTGGGTGTTAAATCTAGCGTTATAACTCTGTGGCTCAATTTGTAGCAGCTGAAGGTACCTAAGGTTTTAAAGGTTGCTAAGAGGTTAAACATTTCGTAGTTTCTGTTTAGCGATGATATCTCAAAATAAAGGTGTCTTACGTCGTCCTTCTCTTTAATGAAGGTTTAGGACTGGCAATAAAACGTATTGGCTAAATTGATAGCATCTGAAGGAAGCTAAGACGTAAAACATTTCGTAGTTTCTGATTAACGACGGTGTGTCGTAATAAGGGTGTTTAACCTTCGCAGGACGGAGAGGGGTAAATAATTACCCCAGGGGTGTTTGAATGCTGATTGCGGAGCAACCGTTGGCAGTTATAATTTGACGTTTCATGTGTTTACAAGTTAATACCTCTGACATATTCTGACACCAAAGCCAGGAAAATGTCATGTTGGGGAAGAAGATTTTTGAGTTCAAAGTGTCCTGGGGTAAAAATTTACCCCTCTTCGTCCTCGACGTCGTTAATTATTCGTTCATGGTGAATATGCATTTTTCAAAGAAATTCTTCATAAGTAACCTATAATCAGATATAAAAGTACTGAATCTACCGTGGAATTCGATTTCAATAGTTGCAATAATTTTGGAAGTGCACTTTCCAAGATGGCGGCCAAGATGGCCGCCAAAACACAGAAAATATGCATATTTCAGCTTATAGGTATACTACAATGACAAATGAACCCTCCAATTTCATAGTTCCGAGGTCAAGGAATCCATTTATCGTAGTGAGAATAGTCTGTCAATACCACTTTCCAAGATGGCGGCCATCCCTTAGAGGTAAATTAGTATTGGCAGACTATTCTCACTACGATAAATGGATTCCTTGACCCCGGAACTATGAAAGTGGACGGTTCATTGTGTGTAGTACATATGAGCTGAAATATGCATATTTTTGTGTTTGGCGGCCATCTTGGCCGCCATCTTGAAAGTGGTATTGACAGACTATTCTCACTACGATAAATGGATTCCTCGACCTCGGAACTATGAAATTGGATGGTTCATTTGTCATTGTATATATACTGTTAGGCATAGGCTCTATATAAATGGACTGGTAGAGCCTAACACGTGCATGGAACGTTGGATGGGCTTCCCGCCTAGTGCACGGGGCCTATATAAGCTCGTGGTAAGATTCGTCAGGAGGCCAGTTCTGGTTCTCGTTTTGGTGTCGTTGACCCTCGTTGGGTTCTTCTTCTTCCGACCACCGTTTGGTCTTTCGTGCTTGTCATAGCACTCTTGTCGATGTTTTCGGGTGGTACGCCCTTTGTCGTCTTCGGGACCGACACTTACGTTTTCTACACGTTTTCGGCTATAGAGGTCTTGGTTAGACCTGCTGACGTGGTTCTGGTGTTGTTCTGGAGAGGTGTGCTGAGTTGCTGCCGCGCTTTAAAGGTATCATTGTGCTTTGTAAATACGCTTTGTTTATAGTTTTTGCATTAAATGTTATACTTGAATCCGGGGCTTTACTTCTTTTAGACTAGCATTGTAACAATACATATGAGCTGAAATATGCATATTTTTGTGTTTGGCGGCCATCTTGGCCGCCATCTTGGAAAGTGGTATTGACAGACTATTCTCACTACGATAAATGGATTCCTTGACCTCGGAACTATGAAATTGGAGGGTTCATTTGTCGTTGTAGCTTACCTATGAGCGAAATATGCATATTTCTGTGTTTTGGCGGCCATCTTGGCCGCCATCTTTGAAAGTGGTATTGACAGACTATTTTTCACTACGATAAATGGATTCCTTGACCTCAGAACTATGAAATTGGACGGTTCATTTGTCATTGTAAGCTTATCTATGAGAGGAAATATGCATATTTCTGTGTTTTGGCAGCCATCTTGGCCGCCATCTTGAAAAGTGGTATTGACAGACTATTCTCACTAAGATAGATCGATTCCTTGACCTTAGACCTATTAGAATTGATACTTCATTTTGTATTGTACCTTTACCTATGAGCTGAGATATTAAAAATTGTTTTGGGGTAAAAATTACCCCTCTTCGTCCTCCGTGTATCGTAAAATGTCTTCGTCCTGCGAAGGTTAACATCAGCCTTCTTCCTAGGCGTTGTACTAGTGCCATTCGATGCCATTTTTAACAGTATATTGTGGCGAAAAAAGGGTCATTAACGTCTATACAAGTTGAATAGTGTTCTGGCGAATAAAAGCGTTTGCAGAATTTAATAGTTGGTTGGTTGGTTTGTTGCTGCTTAACGACACTGTCACTGCAAAGCTGATTAGCGTAGCTCTTCCTCATTTGTCCATGCTTGGGACTGGCACTACCACAGGGCCACAGGTTGTGTTGTGGCGGAGTTTTATATCACAATGTGTGTATGTGACATCGAAAAATAAACTAGTATAATAGATGATTTTGTTCACGTGACAATAACACGTAACTGACGAAATTATAATTTCCATCGCTATACGCTTTAAAGGTGTCTAAGCAGACCACTAAATTGTCCATCGTTTAACGTCATCTAGCGACCTACTGAGCCGTTAACGTCAACTCATTATACTCGGAAACGATAATGATAGAATGAATATCAAGCATTTCATGACAGAGTTTCAATATTTATTTCTTAAAGTAATTTATTTAAGGACACTCCATTATAATATGAGTGATTTTAAAGCTCTTAAGAACAGAAATACCATCAGTTGCAAAACAGTGGTGTTAAGCCCCGATCTTATCGTTGATTTTCCAGCACGTTGACCACTACACCATAGTGCATCCCACACAATGTATATATAGTTCCATACTTTTCAAGGACAATATATAGGCCCTACTGTTTAGTTTTAGTATTTTCCAGGGTCGATAACGTCAACCACACGTTACATTCTACTCCTGTAAATAAATGTAGGAGAAAGGAGACTGTAAAGTAAAAAATGGTTTACGCTGTAATAATAAAACTATGTTAATTTATTTAGCGCATATTTAAAACCGATCGTTCGAGGCTAAAGAAAGATGCAACATAGTTGCATGTGCGTAAATACGTCAGATGGACATAAAGTGTGAGATAGGCAGATAGACAGACGGATAGACAGGAACGGAAGTAGACATATAGACAGTCAAACAGGCAGAATAGCTTAATAGGCTTGGCTGGCAGAGAGACAGACAGACAGGCAGAAAGGAAGACAGACAGGAACGGAAGCAGACAAATAGACAGACACGTAGGCAGGGAGTCAGACACACTGTCTACTTCGGTTCCATGACAATTCGGCGCCAGACAATTCGGCGCCAGACAATTCGGCGCCAGACAATTCGGCGACTGACAATTCGGCGACTGACAATTCGGCGACAGATAATTCGGCGCCCAGACAATTCGGCGCCAGACAATTCGGCGCCCGACAGCATGTAATTTTATTTCAAATCTTTAATATCGGAGAGGTAACACCATAAAGACAGAGTCTAATTTTTAATAACATAAAGACAGAGTATAATTTGCGATTTCTCTGTAATCGCATAGCTAGTAAAACCAACGCATAGTTAATACTGTCAGCGGAAAATACTGATTAAAGTAATGTGTATTTAGCCAATTAATACATGCCGTTTATGTATTGCTTGATTGATTTTCGCACATGTAAAGGGCTGTCGGCGTTTCGTTTAGGTGACCAAAAAGGCCTAGAATATAATATATATAAATATATAATACATGCCGTTTTATACAGTTGGGTATTGTTTACTGTTCCCCTTATTTGCTATCCGATCGTATGAAGCTCTTTTGATCCCATCTCCATGCCGTTTGTGTATTTAGCAATTTAATACATGATTGATTTTCGCACATGCAAACGGCGCCGAATTGTCTGGCACCGAATTGTCTGGGCGCCGAATTGTCTGTCGCCGAATTGTCTGTCGCCGAATTGTCTGTCGCCGAATTGTCTGTCGCCGAATTGTCTGGCGCCGAATTGTCTGGCGCCGAATTGTCTTGTCACCGTCTACTTCTATACCCACTCTGATTTTCTCCTCTTCCCCTACCAATCTTGCCATTCCAATCCTAAACACCATCCACCGCAGCCGTCTGATTGTCTGCCTGCCTGACCTTTCAATCGTGACCGTGAACCGATTCTATTCTATTCTATTTCTATTCTATTTATGGACTTATAAAGCGCCTCTCGCAGTACAACCTAATCAGAAGCGCTTCCAGTGCGAAGGGGCCCTTGAAAAAATATTATTACCCGCCTATCGATTTTGTTTTGACTGAGCGCCTGTGAAAAAGGTCGATCCTGTTGCCAAACTTAGAAGGGCGCTAAATAAATTATTGTAAGGTAAGGAGATGTCAACGGCTTTGAAAGCCGTAAGATGTCGCTGAACAATAGATGATCTTTTGATTTCATTAGACACCTTTTAAAAGCTAGCTATCAAACGACGATATAAATAATGCACCTGAAATTTTTTGATATAGTGATGGTTCGTCCATATACATGTATATAATTATATTAAGGTCAGGAGACGTAAACGACTTTGAAGGCCAAAAGATGTCGCTGAACAATAGATGATATTTTGGTTTCGTTACACACCTTTAAAAGCTCTCAATCGACGATATAAATTGCGATTGTTTACTATAATAGTCGTCAACGGCCTTTGATGTCATAAGACGACGTTAAACTATGGACAAAAAAATAGTTTACTATATGTGTTGGCAAGTCCACGCCGTCGTATAGAATTATGTCAAATAAACTGTGAGAGGCTTCTCAGAATAATTACACGTCGCTTTCAAGAGTGATGTTATGCCACACTTCTGTTGCAAACAACCTAATTACTCCTGGCTTGGGACTGGCACTTCCACAGGAGAAAGGAGGAGGGCGACGTTAATCGTCTTTGCTATGAAACAATATCGTTAAACAGCAACTAATCAATCAATCGCCAATTATATTAAAATACAATATGTATGTATGTATGAGTACTTGTTATAGCGCCCCTACCAGATTGCCCATTCAGAGGCTCCCGACTACAGCGCGGACACTGAATAGGAGTTTCACGCCGAAGCGCATGAGCAATTAGTGAAGGACTTGCCCAGGGTCCCTACGCGGCGGCTTGAGGTGGATTCGAACCCGCAACCCTTCAGCTGCAAGGCACCGATCATACCCCTACACCACAGCGCTGTATATGAGCAAGTAACCTAATAATTATTACTCCAGGCTTGGGACTGGCACTACCCCAGGAGAAAGGAGGAGGGCGACGTTAATCATCTTTCCTATGAAACATTGTCGTTAAACAATCAATCCTCCAATTATAATTATTAATTAAATTACAATATGAGCTGTATTGTGACGTACGAAATGTGAGAACTGTTCAAAGTAATTTCTGTGGACGTCATCATCCTTTGTTGCCACAGGATGTCGTTAAACTCTCGAACCATCTATATTCAATCGCTGCAGTCTTTACTGGTTCGAAATGTTTGTAAAGTGAAGTCGATGTGAAAGACTCTGGTAGCCAAACACAACACGAAGTTAAACACTGTTTACTATTGACAACTTCTCTAAGTAAATCCGATCGAACCTGATCACATTGCCTGTCTATTGATTCTGTTTTGACTGAGCGCCTGTGAATAAGCTCGTGACATGGACTGAATAACGGTGTGTACCGTGGTTTGAAATGTTTGCAGGCACATCTGGTTATCTGTCTCCTGATGTTTTGACCCGATTCTGACCTTTTATACCTGTTTAACGATTTTGTTTTGACTGAGCTCCTATTAATAAAATCCTTTCCGCAACTTAGCTTATTTTGGGCGCTGTATAAATCTCGAGATAATGTTTATTTTGGTATGGTAGATTAGAGGTCAACGGCTTTCAAAGCCGTAAGATACCGCTAAAACACGGAAGAAAACGATTGGTTTGTTAGACACCTCTTTAAAGCTTGTAACTGATTCTATATATTCGCAAAACGCAAATTTTCTGTAACAAAGAATTATTGAAAAATGTATCGTTCCGAGGTAAACGGATTTTGTTGGCATAAAATGTAGTTGAACAGTTTTATTAATTAATTTAATAAAACATTGCTAACCTTACCGCCAGATCCCCTCTTTGTGCTCACCATAACAAACATTATTATTCAGACGACTGACAGAAGTTAGGCCTAATTGTGGATTGAAGTTATCGGCCACTGTGATGGAGAATTGTCATCTGATCTGTCAATCGATTATTTAATGTCCTCATACGTATATTGTTTGGTGCTAATTCAAAACACTTGTAAGTAAATATGATGTAAGTATCTTCTACTGTGCTGGTGTCTAAAAAACAAGGCATCAACCGATGGCGCATCAAATTCAAATCGTAATCAGGTCAACATCCTGGAGATCATGACTGCACGAATAATTCGTATTAAAGGTGTCTAAGGATAGCATAGCATTATCGAGGGTTTCATTGTAAGAACTGTTCGATACCATTTCTGCCCACATCAACAGCTTTTGTTGCCATAAGACACCTTTCAGCATTGCCGAAAAAAAGACAATTCCATCCAAATGGGTTGCTGACAACGTAGTATGAACTATTATTATCTATTGTTTAGCTGAGCCTTGCGGATTCCAAGACCGTTGACGTTGACCTCATAATTATTAAATGAAATCTCTGCTGGAAGCAGAGTATTCATCTACCGAAATAACGCTACTAAAGAATTTAGAATCTCGATCGAAAGCCTATTAAATGTGTCTAAGGAAAGCATTGCAATCTCCAGCGTATAAGTAAGTAAGTAAGTAAGTATATTCTTTATTGAACCAGTTGCAATCCGCATTCTGGTGTACATACATCATATATAATAAACAATAAACAATCAATAGTCAATATGAATAAAGCATTCTAACTATAAAAGTTTTTTCATAGTATGATTAGCTAAAGGTAAAACACGGTCATGTGACCGGGGTCGAAGGAATAGGCCAACAGCTTTTTTGGAGGAAGAAACCTATGGAGAACATGGCCCGGGTTTGCCAGGACCGCCGAAAACAAGCAGGTGTCGGCTTTAAGGCATAGTTGTTCAAAGGTTGGGCTATCACTTGGGAGGTATCGCTGACGGATCAATCTGTTCATTACAGACTGGAGCATTCCCTTCTCCCTTTGGCTGGCAAAGCCCCACCATGCCGGAGCAGCATACAACAGGCGTGCCACCGTTGTCGCCCTCACCACATCGTAAAGCCCAGGGCCAGATAGACCATGGGCAGTTAGTATGCGCAGGGCATACATGGATTGCCTAGCCCTGCAGCATATTTGGGCAATGTGCATCTCAAAACTTAAAGTTTCAGTAAGCATAACCCCCAGTACCTTCATGCTATGTACTCTGGTCACTCCCGGGGTGGCCGCAGGGGCTGACACCCGCCCTCTCCTCCCAACCCCTCTTACAATCATCTCTTGCGTCTTTTTATGGTTTAGTTTTAGGTTGCATGCATAAAGTCATCTAGTAACCTGACTTCAATGTTTTATAAACTATGACCCCTAATTTGACACAAATCCTTAAATAAGACGAAAAGTACGGATTCGAGACTCGTCATTTTAGACGGTAGCTGTGTAGGAACACCTTTTGCATTTCTATCACTTACGATTTCTCAGCGCCATCGATTGATGCTTGGTCGGTTAACAGTGGCGCCTAATAAATGCACAAATATAGTATGATTATGCATTGCGCGCCAATCGCAAAATGTCGTTAAAAATAGTCAATGCAGTTCTCGTCTCTAACACCTTTACAACGTATTCTTCCTCAGCTATAAATTCGTTTTAAGTTTAGGCACGCCACCTTCCCCCTCGGGGCGCCGTTCGAGCAACTGCCTCAGAAGTTTCACTCGACGGCGTGGATGTCCGATGCGTACGCCTTGACGTGGCGAGGGGCTTCAGCCGATCCTGACATCTGGCCAGCCAGGGAAGATGAGCTTCAGCCCGGTCTGACTCCTGGCCAAGCGTAGACGAGGATCGGTGACCAAGTACGCAAGGGCAAAAGTTACCTCCGCCACTGAAACGTTCGTGCATTGCACCTCGCGTGCTTTGTGCCAGTCGCAGTGCCAGTCCCAAGCCTGGAAGAAGGAGGAGGGCGACGCTAAGGGTCTTTGTTACCATACAGTTAGTCGTTAACTAGTCCAAAAGAAAGAAAGCACGCCACCTTTCTTGTACAGTAAGGGCGACGTTAACGGTCCTTGTTAACCACAAAATGACGATAAAGAATAGAAAAAACTGCCTGGCATCGGGTGATGCCAGTCCGAAGCTATAATAACGGAGTTCATCATCTGTGGTCAGTTGTTCATCTTTAGCTGTATGTGAGAGAATCGATGAAGGCGAGCTCTAAGTCTGGCAGCAGCATTCAGTACGGACTGACGAGGAGATAGACGAACCTTGGGTGAGCCAACAAGGAGAGAATTACAATAGTCAATTCGATAACAGACAAAAGCGTTGACAATTGAGGTGAAGGTAGAGGATGAAACAGATCTGCGAATAGTCCTGAGACTCCTAAGTTGGAAGTAAGAAGAATGGATAAGCTTGGATATGTGTTCAGTGAAGGTTAGAGAGCTATCTTGGGTGACACCCTAACTGATCATTTAAGCTATTATACATGAAAGAAAATCTCGCCAAATGCCGTATACTCAGGTGGTGCTCGTTTGGAACGACGGAGGAGGAGGAGGAGGAGGAGAAGGAGGAGGAGGAGGAGGAGGAGTTGGGCGACGCTGATTATCTCTCGTATGTTGTGGACTTCCTACACAGTAACCGTCTCAGATGAGGAGGCTCGAACCCGTACCCGCCGCGTTACAAGGCAAACCATCATCCAATCGGCAATTGTATCCCATATCAAAGTCAATCAATTCATTTGACAGAAAATGATCATGCAGACTGATGCAGTGTCTGCACCTGGCGGCAAGGGATGAAAGTTGTCTTTCGACGTTATGATTAGATTTAGAATTTTAGATCATAATAAATGAGACAAGATTAGATTATCAGTTTTGATTTGATCGAGAGATCAGATAAGACAAGATGAGATGATGATGATTAGATTCGAGAGATTAGGTTATTATATTATATTATTGAAGGTTTGATCATAATACATCAGATTCGATGATGCTGGGTGAATTGATTAGACAGGATTTGAAAAGATCAGATGAATAGTTAACATTATGTTTTATGAATGTAACATGATGCCTAGATTAAATGACCAAACCATTAGATTAGACTGTTGGATTAAATCATTACATATGGTCAGGATGCGACCGTACGTATTATACGTATTTTATTTTGGACGATAAAATACGTATAATACGCGTACGGTAAAACTTTGGGTGCCGTACGTAACGGTATACAACGTATTGTAACGTACCGTACGTTACAATACGTTGTATACCCTATAATTGTAAATTGAACACGAAACGTTGCAACATAGTTAACTAAGTTACTAAAAGGCATAGCTGCCAAAAACAAACTTAACAAAGTTTACTGTAAGGTATCTACTGCGCGTATTCTTCTGAAACATCAACAAATTCAGTTTGCGTCCGACTCTGACGACTCGGAGTCACTAGCTGACTCTAGCTGCTCCCAGACCGGAAAACGGCACACCACTGAACATTAAATTGTTTCTAAGTCAACGTATTTTTACGTATAATACGCGTATTTTACATTCGGGGATAAAAATACGTATGATACGCGTATTTTATTATGGGACTCAACGTACGGTCGCACCCTGCATATGGTCATGTTAGAGAATGATTAGGTTTTACGATCAGATTACTAAAGACTAGATTATACATCAATCAATCAATCAATCAATCAATCTTTTATTGAAACCATCAATCAAGTTATGTACAGAATAGACTTCACATATCGAGATGGCAACAAGGAAGGCCCTTAACGGATTAAAGATCCCGCTAACAGGGACACCTATAATTTGCTAATCGTTAAATTAATATAGCGGAAGGACGGTTAACAGCCTGAATCTACAGGATACCATCAAATGCGCAATTATCAAACTAAAATCGAGTCATAAAGAGACAAACAGAAAAGTACATCTTAACCCTAGGGCTACCAAGCTTTTTTTGTGACATCGGCTACCAAGGGGGGGGTTGAGACGACCCCCTGGATTTCGTGTTTGGTTTCACATATCATAACTTGTAATACAGCATTGGATTCAGCATTCATTTCTGCACAGAATGGTATATTTAGTTGTACATTATGTGAATGCACCTCGAAATTTCATCACTTTTAACAACGGAACCCCCTTAATTAGCGATATTTTATATTATTGCGTACATTTTGTACTTTTTGGATAAAGAAATATAAAATTATGTGTGTTTTGAAACTGATCTATGTATCCAAGATACACATACATCCCTACATATGTTTATATACGTATAAATATACATCCGTACATACATATCCATACATATATATCGGTTTACGTTGTGATGCTGTATTCAGCCGTTTTCACACAGATTATGGGTATTATTATTTATTTTGATCACTTCCGGTATTCAAAAGTCAAAGATCTAGGTATGCAAATGAAGCCCTACATTCCCTCTAAAGAATGGTATATTTGTTTCTCTTCCAGGAAAACTGAGTACGTCATAGACGAAAAACTAAAGGGGGGGGTCGTATCAACCCCCCCTGGTACCTTGGGTATATCGGGTGTAACTTTTGAATGGCGTGAGATATCACAATGATGTTTACCTCAAAATGTGCGCAAATTATCCTGCTACAGCTACCTAAATTATCAAAATTATATTCCACATGGAACAAGTTTTTTAATGAAAAAACCTAGGGGGGGGGTCGTAATAACCCCCCCCCTTGGTAGCCCGAGGGTTAACTAACAGAATAACAGTACTTAAGCAGGCCAGTTATTATTAATGTCTTTTATCAAGTAAGAACGTAACGTTTTTTTAAACCACTGATAATTATGCATATACTAGACCAGAATAGATAACATGATTAGATTAAAATGATCATTTAAGATTAGAATATGATTATATCAAATGTTGATAAGATTACCTGCGCTTAGATCCGTGTAGCTCCACTCACAGACGCTGGTCCCATTCCAGATCTCCATCGGTCGTTTCAAGTGAATGCGAGGTTAAGAAGCCAGATCGAAATCACACAGGACAGGAAAGACGACTACAAAGCAATGTCATGTAATACGACGGAATATAAAGTAATCCATTGCAAATGCTCCATAATTTCTCATCCCAAGCAACAACCAACCAAGTCATGGAGAACAGCTTAGTCAAATCTAATCCGCAAAAGACAGGTTGTTTGGTCCGTTTCGGTTCCAGGTCAGAATCGGGGAGATAGCATGATGCTACGGTGTATAGTAAACGACGTGTACATGAAAAGCAATTTCGACAACTGTCGTACACTCAGTAAATCCTCTGAAAAGGAGGGTAACGCTGATTATCTGTCTTATGACGCAGTGTCGTTTAACAGAAATGTATGGAAATGTAATTATATTATCTAATATCTAATTAGAATGTAAGTATAAGGTCGACGACTTCGCATTTCGGAGCCGCAAGGTCTCGATTAAAAAAATAGTAATACAGTGTTCGTTTTAGACACCTTTAACACGCATTCTTCCGATCCTATAAATTTAGCAAATCAGTTAAATCGCTAGACTACGCAACAAGCGTCCCCAGACGTAGGGTAAATTCGACGTTAATTAACGGTCCTTGCGGCCAGAAAATGGTTATAAGCAACGGATAAAAATGTCTGTCATTGTATGGAATCGACAAATAAATGCATAATATTAATTGTGACCATAAATAAAAGGATGGAGTTTGAGAGTACATGTTGATTATAAGTACTCTGTCCGTACGCTGTTGGTGGGATGATCATACGGCGAGGGAGAGGACTGGCCACTCGCCCTAAGATGCCGAGATTAAGACATTTGAAGCCGCTAATACTTCACCTATGGCTGACTCTCAGTTTTTTCTACTTCCTCCTCGGGATTTCAACCTGATGTTTCGGATGAGAACATCAAACAGCTATAGATACCATTAGACAGGTTCAAAGTTACTGATCACCTAATCTTTTTTCAAATCCTATCTAACCTAATCATCCAGTCTCATTATGATCTAGGTTTATTATGATCTATTCTCTATTAATATAATAATCTAATCTGTTTAATTTAGTCATCATCTCCTTTTGTATAATCTGATCTCTTCTTATAATCTAATCAAATCTGATCATGTAATCTTGTCTAATTTATTGTGATCTAAATATAATCAGAGACACAGCTCGATCACTTTCCTTTGAACTTATCGATTGAATTTGACACAGTAGACGATTGGATGAATGCAACGCGGGTTCGAGTTTCCTCATCTGAGATGGTTACTGTGTAGGATTTCGACACTGGACAAACGAGTATCATCGCCATCGCCATCGCAACCCTCCGGCCTTGCAGCCGGAGGGTTGTGGGTTCGAATCCACCTCAAGCCGCCGCGTAGGGACCCTGGGCAAGTCCTTCACTCGCAATTGCTCATGCGCTTCGGCGTGAAACTCCGATTCAGTGTCCGCGCTGTAGTCGGGAGCGCCTTGAGTATAAATCTTGAAGGGGCGCTATATAAATATCTGAAATGAAAATGAAAAAATGAAATGATCGATGCTTGGTCATTAGACAGCGGTACTGAATAAATGCACAAATATATTATGATTATCCATTGCGCGCTAATCCCAAGATGTCGATAGTATTGTGCACCTTCAACACCTTTTACACGCATACTAAAGCTTATATAAAGATGGGCTCCTATTTCTGTGTTATAGTTATTTCAGATCTGAATTATCGTCAAAACGTAGTCCCTGCTGCTCTTTAAGGAACTCCGCCACTGAACGCGCTTTGTCAGTGCCAGTCTCAGGCCTGGATGAAGGAGGAGGGCGATGGCAAAGTCTTTGTTATCACACAGTGTCGTTAAACTGAAACTACTACTACTTTCGCTTTTGTCTTCAGCAGCCTCTGGAATTTAGACAAATCGCTTTATTTGAACCAGTGTCAGGTCACTGATAGGATAAGGTTAACGTAAATGGTCATCCATAATGATGATTAGCAACTTTAATACTGTCTACCATCGGACGGAGCCAGTCCAAAGGCTGAATAAGGAGGAGAGCGACGCTGATCATTAAACGTTGTGACACAGTGTCGTTAAACTACTCATAATTATAATTATGAATCAATCTCACGGCCATTGCAATATTTTGCGGTGGTGTCAGTCTGAACAACGGATGAAGGAGGGAAACTCTGATCATCTATCTTATGACGGAGCGTCGTTAATCAGGAACTAAGCTACGGATGGAAATAAATTTAATTCGATTATAAGTTAAAGGTGGACGTAATAATGGCCTTCACGGCCACAAGACGTCGCTAAACAATTAAATCATTTATTATTTGCCCGTAGCGCATTGGATAACATCTGGCACAGAGACGGAGAGGTACCGAGTTCGAGCCCCCGTTGGGCGGATATGCTTTGTAGGCTGCTATTAGCGCCGTTGTATTACATGGCTGTCTGTTCTGTTAGTAGTTAAGATTTCACATAACATGTAAATGTACAGCGCAGTGCGTTTGTCAGGAGGCGCTTATTAAAAAGAAAAGATATTATTATTATATTATTAAACACCTTTAAAATGATTTCTTCAGACCATACAAATTCAGCAAATACGTCCAATTGGTGGGTGTATGACACTGCTTGTTGCTTTGGACCACTCGTATGGAAGGTCGACGTTAACGGACCTCAGTGGCAT
>JACEVL010002004.1:0-22184 GCA_020284085.1 Aporrectodea caliginosa
TACGGTATGCCACTGGTCCCAGACTTTGGAATAGTCTTTCTCCCTCCTTAAGACATATTCCTCACCTCACTGCATTTAAAAGGAAACTCCGGGAACATCTTCTGTCTAATGGATGTAAACTCTTGCATGTTTGATGTACAGATACTGCCGTGGTCCTCTGATCTTCTTACACTTTTATCCTACTCCATATGTGTTTCTAGCTCTTATTTTTTGTTTATACTCTTTATTTTCGTTTCTTTCTCCTGAGTTACTTCTCTTCTTTTTCCTTTCCTCCTTTCCTTTCTTTATATTACCCTTTATATGTAATCCTTATTCATTGTCTTTACTTTTACTGCAATTATTATTTTAATATGTAATTTAAAAAAGTACTGCTTAACTGAATAGTGAAGATCTATTTTACTGTCTTTTGTTGACCTGTTGTGAACTGATCTGCTATGGTACTCACCACTGCCTTGTAATTTTTTGGGAACTGGCCATTTTCTTCTAATATTGAAAGTGGGGACCTTCTTAGCGGGACCTAGGTCCCTTTAGGTCTCCCTTATTGACCATATAATCCTGTCCTTTTGACTCTCTTCTTAATGACTTGTCGCTTCATTCTCAACTGTTTTCAACCTAATTATCCTTGGATGATTTTCTGCTTACATGTATTTTTTTTCTTATACTTTATATTTCGTTTCTTGACATCATCGTTCAATAAAAATGATTTTGATTGATTTGATTTGATACATGTCATACATACATACATACATTCATACGTGCATAGGCTACATACATGTAGGCCTATATACAAACGTGCATACATGCATTCATGCATACCTATAGGGAGTATTGGCCATAGGAATGTTATTTCTCGTTAAAATTCAAATAATTCGTTTTAATTCTACGAGCTGTTAAAAGGAAGATGAATGTTTCATTCTATATTGTAATTTGTTACGCTATCGTCGTTTTTGCAGGAGTCGATGAAGCTGATGGGAATGCGTTCGTGGCTGTACTGGTCTTCGTGGTTCGTCAAGTACCTGCTGTTCATGCTCATCTCTATATTCTTCATGACGATTATCTTACACGGTTCGATCTCAGCCAATGGACCAGTGCTGGCCAACGGCTCAGGCTCCGTCACATTCGTCTTCCTCCTCCTCTACTCTCTGTCCCTCATCACCTTCTGCTTCGCTCTATCGACTCTTGTATCCAAAGGTAAGGATATATTAGTCTATGCAGGGGATTCAAGTACATTAACAGTAAATGAAAGACAGTTAAAATATATCACGCGAGATATGATATCATAGGAATTTAACAGTAGTACATTGATGACCACCCAGATGTTCTTTTCTTTTATTGGCGACCATAATTAAACAGTAGGTTTGTCCTTTGTGGATCTGCCTTTTGAATCCCAGCAAGTTTTACACTCTGTAAAATTTGATGTGTTGCCTTTTGGAGACTAATTAAGTAACTGATTGAGTGATTGAAAGTTGATCTGACGACAGGCAGGACAAGACATATCGGAAAGCAGCAAAAAAGTGAAGTTGGTATGGGCACTGAAAAAGTTCATAAGGAATTCTTGCACTGAAATAATTTCCTTTGATTTTCTTCTGCTTTCAGACCTGTTAGATTATCTGAATATTTATGCAATGAATCTTAGCAGAATAGTTTACGAAATGGTTTTCGTGTATATTAATTGCGCAAGGAAGAGTTTAATTTCGAATTCTATACTTTGAAATTTATAATTTTCGAATTAAAAGTCAGTTATACAATTCTATGCAAAATGTCTTCCGCAAAGTTTGGTAGCGCACAGTAGCCTAAATGTCAGCGACGTTTTCGTTAGAGTTAAGTTTCTTAACTCTTTCGATTGTTCCAAAAAGTGCGCTTTGCAACAGTCGAGATACATAAATACATACATTTAAACAGGCTACTTAGGCCTACAACAAGTGTGGTAGAAGATGCAACCTTGGCTTATTCTTTGGTAGATATCTCGAGTTAGTAGCAAAATTGACCGCTTTAATGGGAAAGAGTATAAAATGTGTTTATAGTCTATTATTAAAGGCTTATTCTGAAAAATGGCCTTTCCATAGAATGAGCTCCATGTAATAATTTTATTTATGGCGTCTCATTACTGAAATGATTGTTTTCACCGCTTGCTGTAGCAACTGTACACTTCCTTACACTTTGAATTCATCTACACTCTTCACACTCGTTCATTTTCTGTATTTCAGTTTATACCCTTTGTATTCATTTGCAGCAAGCTTTGGCACCGCTCTCGGTCTTATACTTTTCTTCCTGTCGTACGTGCCTTTTTTCTACCTTGAGAAGATCTATGTCGATATGACTCTGGCGCAGAAGATAGGAGCATCGGTCGACTTCAACTTGGCCATGGCATTCGGATGCCTCAAGATACTTGAGTACGAAGCACTCGGTACGTCACTGTTGGCTATTGATTGCTGATTGTTTTGAACGTAACATGATGAGTAAACAAGCGCTTCTCACTCTAAGTTACGTTGTTATATGGCATTTGATAAGCCTGCAATTGTTTGGCATGGACATAGCGCGTTAACACGGTCTCTAAACGGGAGACCTTAAATGCGTGGCATCCATTCAAACGGACTGCGGTGGGGAAGGATCTCTTTAACCGATCAGGTCATTGAAAAATTAGCCATACGGTCGCTACAGCAACATGTGTACAATAATATTACATTTTACATTTAACATGACATTCTGATAAGATGATGATGTAACGTCAGCAATTGCGCGCTTTGCTACTCAGTTTGAAACTGTGCAAAGCAGAAGACAAATGTCTCCATGCGATCCAGGGCCGGTGTCGCGTGACAGAGTCTCCCCTAAAAGTCTCCCCTGGGAGACTCTATTTCGATACAGATTCTCCCCCGGTGGATCTGTATTAGAATAAATACGCCCCCGGAGACTTTGTTTCCGGGGGTGGGGGGAGGGAGAACATTTCATGCCCAGTTGAAATAAACTCTCCCCGTGGGAGACTTTGTTTCAACGCAAGATAGGCTACTAACATCGTATTTATTGCATTGTTTGCTAACTGATGTAATATATGCGTTCGTAATGACCGTTAACATCATATAGACTAGCACAGAGAGCGCCTTTGAGTAGAAATCTTGAAGAAGAGCTATATTAATGTTCAGTTACATTACACTTATTATCTCACCAATCAACTTTATTTTAGCTTCCTTGGTTTAACAAAAGCTTGAGTGTTTGGAATCAGATTCCTCTCATCATCCAACAGGCAGCCAATCTTTAATGGCTTAAAAAAATGATACGCATTCACTTGGTATATGATGTCATTATTATTTAGCCTAGTATTAATTACTGCTAATCTGTTGGTTAAGACTTAAGTTGTCCTTTTCCATTCTGTTTGTCTCTTTTCGCTTCATGTTTTGATATTAGTTGTATATTTGTTCTACTTGATGTAGCAAATTCAAGGTGTTAACCGTTCTGTAATTTTGTTAAGTTAATTAATTATTAGCAAATAGTTGTCCCTGTTAGCGGGATTTTCATCCTTTTTAGGCCTTCCTTGCCACCTCACTCAAATAGAAGTTATATAATCGGTAACTTCATCCATCAGCAAAGTCTGCATTGCTGACACAGAATTAAACAGATTTCTCTCGTAGACGACATCCCTCATCTTTAGACTATTCTGATGCCTAGGCCTCTTCCTTTTTGGTAATGTAATTAGGCAAAGCTTCACATTCAGACTTATGCGTGAAAATAATTTTGAACTGTTTTACTAAGTAGTACTTATTAATGCAACTTATAGCCAATGTATAAGCTTAGTAACTAATATTGAATCCTTTAAGACCATCTAAATCTATGCAGAAGTAAACTTGAGCTATGCATAATTTATGGTGGTGTGCCTTTCATGGTTAACCAAACAACTTTGTTCAAGCTTTTGTTACCTCCGTGTACAAATTCCATTCTAAACCGAATAATTCCGTGAATCAACAAATGCCTAGTAGTCTTTATCTCAAGACCCTCCTGGCTTGATGGACAGCATGCTTATTTTCTTTTCCCTATTGGCCTATCGATACTAAATAGGTTCGATTTAGCTGCGATTATTTAATGGGTAGGCCTACTGACCATAATTCTGTGAATGCTTAATCTTAATCAATGAATGCCAGAAAAGCAAGGGTAAGGTCATAACAGGAAGCCAGTACTTCATTTGCAATCACTTGTTATGATTTTCCTGTTCTAGGTAATAACCTGAGACCAGCTAACACGAATAAACAAATATTAGGCTAACCAGAAAATCAAGCGCGAGGTCATATCAGTTGATTGATACCAGTTGAAGGGTAGGACTAATCCGCATCAATAATCGCATAGAAGCCAGCGCTAGCTCGATCGTCTTAGGAAGCCAGTACAGTTATAGTTATTCTCATGCTTGTTTCTGAGTACTTGGTTAGCTAATAAGCTGACGTGATACATCTGAAGCTTATAATATTGAACGACTAATATCCAACACAATTTCAGCGGTAGTTCTAGTTCTAGCCATAGCCTCTCGCGCTCCTGCTTCATGCACATTCGTGACCTCCGCCGCATCCGACCCATGCTCGACTTCAAAACTGCCTCCACCATTGCTACCTCCATTGTCCACTCAAAGCTCGACTATTGCAATTCCCTCTTTCTCAACCTTGAAGCCACCCAACTAAAGCGTCTGCAGCTCATCCAAAACTCATTAGCCAGAGCCGTCACCAGAACGCCCAAGCATCATCACATCACTCCAATCCTCAAATCACTCCATTGGTTAAAAATCCAAGAGCGAATTCACTTCAAAGTCCTATCACTAACCTACAACTCCCTACAACACTCCCAGCCCAGATATCTCCGCGAACTCTTCACCATCCAGCCAACCCGTTCTACCCGATCATCCTCCGTTCTCACTCTTTCTAGACCCCCGGTCACTACTCATCTCAAGTTCTCCAACCGAGCAATATCCAACACTGCGCCGCGTCTCTGGAACGATCTACCTCCTGAATTCCGCACTTTTTCGGTTCCTCCACCATCATCGCCAATCATCCACCATCATCTGCCTCAGGCTCCTCTATCCATCACCCCCAAGGCTTTCCACTCGAAACTAAAGTCTCTGCTTTTCAAGAACTCTTATCCTGACTCATCTGATCCTGTACCTTCCAATCCTCGACCTAAAAGACACCCGCCTTAACATCTGCTGTGCCCTCTCTGATCTCCTGGAAACCGGACTCGGACCTCCCTCGGATACTCTTTTGGACAACCCCTCTGATTAGACGCAGCGCTCGTGAATAAGCTGGTGCCCTGCGCTTGGCTTTCGAGTGGCGCTTTAGAAGTTTGGAGATTACGATTACGATTAGAAGAATCCGCTTGAAGCTAATTAGCGCTAGTTGGCATTGAAATAAGTATCAATTAGTGACTGGTAATGCTCAGAATCTTTTCAGCAACCAGTGCTAACTAGCACCAGTAAAAGTCTATTGGTTGTTTGAGCCATTTCTTAGTTGTATAACAATGTGTGTTATCTCTCCACTGCGTTTTAATGACATCCATGTGGTGCTATTACATGATGCATTTACTACTATAGAGCATTTATATCACAATTTTCTTATTTAATTATATATAATTATGTTTCATGTCCAATTCAACTAATAAACTTGAAAGTAATTTATTTCAGAAATGCAAATGTGGAATCCTATTTTAAATAAAATAGAAAAAGCAAATGAAAATAGAGGGGGCGATTTTTGTAGGAGGAGACTTTGTATCGTAGAGGGGAGATTCTATTTCAATGGGGGAGACTTTGTTCTGATAGAGTCTCCGGGGGAGACTTTATTTCAGCCAAGAGGAGACTCTGTTTCTGGGGGAGACTTTATATTGTGACACCGGCCTTAGGCACAGGCAAAGCAGGCAGTCGCCTGGGGCGCCAAAATTTAGGGGGCGACATTTTCACACAAAAATGTGTTTTAACAGTTTAATGTTTTGAACTGTTTTAGCCATTTTTCAATCGCAATAATTATTTTCTTTTGAAAACAAAACTTTCCACTATGTAACAAATTTAAAATAATTATTGACTTCATTGCTCCTTTTTCAAGTAATTCAATTTCAACACCGCATAAATTTTATTTTGACCATTAACATTCAATTATTTCTGTACTCTGTAGAGTGTGTATATATAAACTAATAGACCGTAGATCTAATGCTGACATTGTGACATCTTTCGACTGAAAATGCCAACAATTGCAGAAATATTGTAGTATATTTTATCAGAGTTTATTTGTTGATTGCCCAGCAGACGTCGCAGTTGCATTAGTTAATGTAATTATTTGTAAAAATCTGAACATTTTACATTGTAATAACAGTTTTCTTAAATATTATATCTATATCATTTTATTGTTTTATCTTATGAAAAATAAAATTTTAATTTGAGAAATTATGTAAAATACTATGAAGGGTCAGAAGTTCTTGGATGCTCAAAATTGTAAGAAAAAAGTTAGTATCAAAAAGCAAAAAGGATGGCTTTCCAACTATTTCAACAAAACTGAAATGACTTTTGTTGTTAGTGTTAGTAACCTAGTACCCAGTCATCGGCTAGTAATTCGTTTGCAATATACTAATATTGCAGGCACTTGCTTAAATTGCTTTCTGCTTTAATGTGTTTTGATCAACTGAAACCTGATGGAGAAAAGCTAGACGCAGACAGATATTTCTGATGACTTCAACAAATTTTTTGGTAATAGGCCCTAAATATTTCTGTCTTTTTTCGGTAATTCGAAGTGTTTTTGCTTTTTCCCATTCCCAAAAATTGAATGCACTAATTATTATAAAAAATTGTAATAAATAACTCAGTTGAGAGTAATGTTCTGCATGCTGGTTCATCATTGGGTTGTGACGTTGGGTGGAGAGTGGAGTGGGGATTAAAGGTCGCCAAATGTATGCTTTGCCTGGGGTGCCATTTGGGCTAGGGCCGGTGTCACGATATAAAGTCTCCCCGAAACAAAGTCGCCCCCTTGCCGTAACAGAGTCTCCCCGGAGACTTTGTATCGGAACAAAGTGCATTAAAATAATTAGTGAATTGAAATAGAATCTCCCCTATCTACGATACAAAGTCTCCCCTTACTAAAATCGCCCCCTCTGTTTTCATTTGCTTTTCTATATTATTTAAAATAGGATTTAATATGTGCATTTCTGAAATAAATTACTTTCAAGTTTATTAGTTGAATTGGACATGAAACAACTATGGAATTAAATGTGAAAATTTTGAAATAAATGGTTTATAGCAGTAAATGCATCATGTAAATAGGATGTCGGACGCGCTTATGTAATTAAAACGCAGTGGAGAGATAACACACTGTAATAGGCTATAACTAAGAAAATAGCTCATACAACAAGTAGACTTTAACTGATGCTAGTTGGCACTGTTTGCTGAAAAGATTCTGAGCATTACCAGTCACTAATTGATACTTATTCATTATGCCAAGTAGAGCTAATTAGCTTCAAAGTGATTCTTCTAAGGTTAGACCTACCACTGAAATTGTGTTGGATATTAGTCGCTCAATATGATTAGCGTCAGATGTATCGGGCCAGCTTATTAGCTATATACAAGTAGTCTGAAACAAAGCCTGCGAGTAATTATATCTGTACTGGCTTCCTAAGACGAGCTAGCATTGGCTTCTATGCGATTATTGATGCGGATTAGGTCTACCCTTCAACTGGTATCAGTCAACTGATAAGACTTTGCGCTTGATTTTCTGTGATTCATCTGGTTAGCCTAGGCCTAATGTTTGCTTATTATTGTTTGCTGGTGTCAGATAATTACCTAGAACAGGAAAGTCATAACCAGTGATTGTAAATGAAGTACTGGCTTTCGGATATGAGCTTACCCTTGCTTTTCTGGCATTCATGGATAAAGATTAGGCATTCACGGAATTATTGGCAATAGGACTACCCATTAAATAATCGCAGCTAAACCAAACCTATTTAGTATCGATAGGCCAATAAGCAAAAAAATAAATCATTGTAGTCCATGAAGCCAGTACAGTCTAGTCTTGAGATTAAGCCTACTAGGTATTTGTTGATCCACGGGATTATTCGGTTTAGAATGGAATTTTGCACACGGGGGTAATAAAGCTAGAACAAAGTTGATTGGTTGACTATAAAAGGCAGACCACCATTAACTAATTATTCTTAGCTCAAGTTTATTTCTGCATAGGCTTTGATGATCTTCAAGGATTCAATATTAGTTAGTATATCTATCGGGTATACGTTGCATTAATAAGTACTACTTAGTGAAACATTTCACAATTATTTTCATGGATAAGTCTGAGTGTGAAGCTTTGCTTAATTACGTTACCAAAATGAAGAGGGATCTTGCAGCAGAATATTCTAAAGATGAGGAACGTCGTCTATGAGAGAAATCTGTTTCATTCTGCGTCAGCAATGCAGACTTTGCTGATGGATGAAGTTACCGATTATATAACTTCCATTTATCAAGCAGGTGAGTGAGGTAGCAAGGAAGGCCCAAAAAGGATGAAAATCCTGCTTACAGGGTCAACTTTGTTAATAGTTAACTTAACAATATAACAGAACGTTTAAAATATGCAGCTAATATGAAACCATTAAGCGAAAAGAGACAAACAGAAGGGAAAAGGACAACCTAACCAGCAGATTAGCAGTAATTAATTAGGCTAATTAATAATGAGTCTTAATGACATCATATACCAAGTGAATGCGTAACATTTTTTAAACCATTAAAGATTTGCCGCCTGTTGGATGAAGAGAGGAATCTTATTCCAAACACTCAAGCTTTTGTTAAACCAAGGAAGCTAAAATAAAGTTTATTGGTGAGCTATAAATAAGTGTAATGTAACTGAACATTAATATAGCACTTCTTCAAGATTTCTACTAAAAGGCGCTCTCTGCGCTAGTCCATATGATGTTAACTGTCATTACAAACGAATATATTACATCAGTTAGCAAAACAATGCAATAAATATGATGTTAGTGTAGGCTATCTTGTGTTGAAATAAAGTCTCCCCGGGGAGACTTTATTTCGACGGGGGGATGAAATATTCTCTCCCCCGGAGACTATATTCTGAAACAAAGTCTCCCGGGGGCGAATTTATTCTGAAACAGATCCGCCGGGCGAGAATCTATTTCGAAATAGAGTCTCCGGGGAGACTTTAGGGGGAGACTCTGTCACGCGACACCGGCCCTGATGCGATCAGTTTCAGAAAGGGTCACTGTCAGTTTTCTAACGATCGCAGTTTGTAGTTGTTTAGCTGTAGAACATTTATGTTGTATAACCCGAAAAAGAAAACTAGTGCGGATTCTGGACCACCCCGAAAGCAAAAAAGTGTGAATGACGAAACACCCTCGTCCAGTGACGACTGCGGTACCGGTATTTAAGTTGGCTCTAATGCGACGAATTTATGGGTTGTGTAAGAATGAAAGTCTTCAGCAGTAACAGCTCTAGATGATCAAACGATAACTGACATTCGAGGATGGGTCAACATTTCCTTAACGATTACTGGTCAAACCTTATTCACTTCTTAAGAGACACACTGCTTTCTCTCTTTCTGGCTGTCTGCTTAACTACATCACTTTCCCTGTAGGCCTATTCTAACTCATTACTGCTTCTGCGTGGACGGCTTCATAGAAGTGCTATCGCTATTGAATTGCTTTGAGTCACTATATTACTATAACATCGAAAATACTATTTTCTCGAGATAACTCTGTACTAGTTGGTTGCAATGGTTAGTTACTATTTAACGATACTGTCATGAGAAAGATTATTAGCGTCGCCGTCTTTCTTCATCTACTGTACGCTTGGGACTGGCACTACTGCAGAACGAGCAGTGGCGGAGATTTTAAACCAGTAATCTGGTGAATCTAAGTTTCAGATCTTACAACACAACTTCGAAGATTCGCTGTTTTCGGAGATGTGTTATGATAACGACGATGGTGCCAATGGTGACTGTGGTGGTAGTGGTGGTGATGGCTGTAGTGGTCATAAAACATCTTCATCAAGACAGTAGTAACTGCGTGATGCTTTCCATGCATTTGTTCAGCGACATTATGCATGAATTCTTGAAAATATAAAGTGTAGAATAATGAAATACAATTTATGAAGTAGGTTTTAAATTGCGTAGAGTAACTGAAGGCCATGCCAAGGCTTTCAGGTGCACAAATGATAACATCGAAACATGTCTGATCACTATGACACGGAGTTGGTCTAAAATAATTACACAAGCCATACATTTGGCTGTAGAATGAGAATGGCTAGGTTTTTCTATACCAGGAACTGGCGCACAGTGGAGCAACATCTGGTCTCCGGCGAATGTAGCAGACGGTCATACGATGGGTCACATTCTGATCATGCTATTGGTCGATACAATCATTTACTCTATTCTTACCTGGTATTTGGATGCTGTTATACCCGGTGACTTCGGAACTCCGCAACCGTTCTATTTTCCATTCACGGTCAGTGTATTGCTGCTTACTTGGAGACAGAACTATTATACTAGGCCGATTTGTCAATCCATTCAGGCATCAGAGAACGATGTTTAATGTTACGCTGAAAATGCAATGTAATTTTAGCTCAATACGTAGAAAGTGAGAGCGAGAGCATTTTAGAGATTTATCCAAAAGAGAATAAGAGATACTTTAAAGCTTCAGATAAATCAGCAGTAATGAAAGCATTAGAATATGACAGGCAGAGGAAACAGAGTAATACCGAAAAGTCGAGGAGAAAAGAGGAAGAGAGAAAGAGAGGAGGGAGAGGAGGAAGAAATAAAGAAGAGGAGGAAAGGTCAAAGGAGGAGAGATAATAAAGGCATACACGAGTTTTTTAACAGTGAGCCGGGTTAATGTAATGTCACATATCTTTACCTTATTATTTGATGATCGACAACTTAAAAGGCTATTATGCTATTATTGGCTCAATTTAAATTAAAGGTATGTTTTGTGTAAGTGGCAATTTCTTTTCCATAACATACGCAACATACAATCCTTGACACGTTTTGAGAAGTAATGTAAAGGTTTAGTTGCCTGAATAGGTAATTTTAAAATCACGAAATATCAAGGTGTCCTAAAATGTGTCATTTGTTTGTTTGCAGAAGGAGTATTGGGTGGGTAGAAAAGAAGAGAAGATCAAGCTATCTAACGAGGATTTCATGACGCTGGTTCCAGAAGACAAAAGACCGTATTTTGAAACTCCATTGCAGAGTGCTAAAGCAGGGATTCAGATCAGAGGACTGACCAAGGTTTGACCGCCAATGACACTAAAGCTGTCTGTTTACATATCAATTTATTTTGCCTAAATGATGTTAAGTGTCATCGAGAACAGAAATTTCACCAGTAAGCAGAACAGGAAGAAGAAGCCTGTAGAACAGTTCAGTACACACATGAAACTCAGCCAACATAGATGTACTCCAACCCAAGCTGCTAACACTCTGTTTTGTTTTATTTTTCATCACGTTTTTTCCGTTTTTTATGGTTTTGTATGTAACTTTATTTATTTACTGGCTGTTATTATTTTGTTTAATTTTATTTTTCTGTGATGTCCTGCACGTTGTTTCGGTATTTTCAAGGATTCAGCTAATTTACGTCCCTATTTAATGTCATCATTTAAGAAAAAATAGCATATTACAAAAAATATTATTGATAAAATATTTTTGAATTTCTAAGTTATCCTAAATCCGAAATATTGTGTTTGTACAATGTGATCTCCGATTGACTGATAAACTGACTGTTATTACTCCATGTCAAGTTTTTATAATGTAAAAATTCAAAGTACAGTTTTCAATTAAGTAAACTTTATAGCCTACTTGCAAAGTTCAGTATTTAATTGTGTTAGTTTATGTCAGCATGGACTTATGTAGAGTTATGCTTGTAATTTAAATTTGAAAAGATTTCAATATTTTTAATTTCTCAATTTCGTATTACACCACACTAACAAAAAATAAAACAATTGATGTAGATTGATGTGACTTAGTGTTCACTAATAATAAAGTTATGTTATTTGCTGATAAAAATTGAATTGTGTAAACAACGTTTTTTATTTTAAAGCGCAGAAGGGCCTAACAAGGTGTAACAAAGTCAAATTCTTTTCATTTGGTTTTTTTTTGTTTTGTATTTAAAAAAACGACGTTTTTTGTTTTTTATTTTATTTTTACCGTTTTTAATAACTATGGATAGGCCTAACTAAGTTTTTGGAGTAATTTGTTTAATAGTGTTGATCCATGACAGGTACCTGCGTTATTCCTCTTCCTTCACTGTTAAGAAAATAACCCGACTGAAGACGACTTATATAGTTTCGTTGATCAAAGACTCGACTGTAAATCATTAAGCACATCCCTTTTGATGCCCTCATAAAGGGAAGGTTATCTACAAAGGTTATACCGTTCAAAATTCGTACACAATCTGCAACAGATAATGAAGAATAATTTTGACACGCAAAATCATCACAACTGATCTCCAATACGTTGGAATTATTTAGCAACTTCTGCATTACGACAAAATGGATACTTTATATAAGGAAATTAATATTCGGATGAACAAGCTATGACTATGTAACTAAAATAATGACTTAAAACTACAATCGATTAATTCCCTGAAATCACTGCTACAAAAGTATTCAATCAAATTAGGTTAGATTAAATTTTAACATCAATACCCGTTACATTACATGCATTAACTAAATAGGTTCACTGTTTCTGCAATCTTTGATTTAAAAACTGCCATAATAATAGAATGTAGTGATTTGTTTTTGGGACATTGCAAGTAGAAGACTAGAGCGAACTGATTGCCATCTTTATGGTTAAGAATTCTTTCCTGTAGAACTTCGGTTCCAAGACGAAACCAGCAGTTAACGACCTAAACATCGACATCTATGAAGGCAACATAACCGCTCTAGTGGGACACAACGGAGCGGGAAAAACAACGGCCATGTTCATGTTAACAGGTAAGTTTCTTTTTCCATCTATTAGCCTATGAGTCCTTATCCTCTTCATAAATGTTCTTATTGCTGTTCTTCTTGCCGTTTTACTTTCTGTTTTTGTTCTTCTTGTTATTGTTTCAGGTTTTATCTCGTTCTTAATATTTTTGTTCTTGTACTTTTTCAATTTCTTCTTATACATCTTTTTGTTTTATCTTTTTAGTCATTCTTCTGTTAGGACTATTCTTGTTTTTTGATTCTGTTTTCGTCTTATCTTCCATTTCTTTGTCTTCTTTTCTCCTCCGTTGTTTTATAGGCATATATCTAAGCATCGTAATCGTAAGCGTTTTCCCCAAACTTCTAAAGCGCCACTCCAAGGCCAAGCGCAGGGCACCAGCTTATTCATTAGCGCTGCGTCTAGTCAGAGGGGTTGTCCAAAGGAGGTCCGAGTCCGATTTCCAGCAGATCAGAGGAGGCACAGCTGATGTTAAGGTGGGTGTCTTTTAGGTCTAGTATTGGAAGGTACAGGATCAGATAAGTCAGCGTAAGAGTTCTTGAAAAAGAGAGATTTTTAGTTTGGAGTGGAAAGCCGTGGGGGTAATGGATAGAGAAGCCTGTGGCAGATGCTGGTGGATGATTGGCGATGATGGTGGAGGAACCGAAAAGTGCGAAATTCCGGAGATATATCGTTCCGGAGACGTGGTGCAGTGTTTGGATATTACTCGGTTGGAGAAATTGAGACGAGTAGTGGGTCGAGAAAGAGTGCTAACACCCGTGCTTTCCTTCCTCCTTACGCTGCTAAGTAACAAAATATAGTATTGGGCATACGAAAAAGATGGTTTTAGTCGAACCGCGATGAATTGAGAACTGGAAGGAAACTATGCTAGATAAAACCCTATCGAAATTGGACGGTGATATGTACGAGATACTTCATCGGAACATCGCAAAATTGTATTCGAATAGTTTAAGTCGCTATTTAAATATATCGATAAACCTAACGTTGTAACCAAGTTCGTTTCGGGAGATGCCGCTGCCGCCGCCGCCTAGGGCCCTAAGCCACCAGCAGTCGACTATTCGAAACTTATGGAGTTCGAAGTGTTGGAATCGGTTCCGAAGAAATGGAAAACTCAAGCTTCTAGACTGTTAACTCACATGAATATCAATCCCGATATACGTTGGAGCTCCTGCCATTCTTGATTCTAGATTGACCACATTATTGAATCAAACTGCAACACAATTTTTGTACAACGCTTAGACTTAAGTTTTGTCTCTATTTCGGCCATTTCGCGTATTTATTCGATCTACTCCTCACGAAGAGCTCTTACAAAGTATACCAACAAGATGGAAGGCATCTGGCTTCCGCCATATGACGTCATCCGAGGGGCCTGGTCTAGCCAGACATACGATAGTGCGAAGGGTCTCGTGGCACACGGTAGATTCAGCATTTCTTCCTCTTGATGAAAAATTCCTGCTTAAATAGAAGCTGGATTGATTATGAATTCTTGCCTAAATTGAAGCTGGATTGATGAACAGGATTCTTGTCAAAGTAGCAGTTGGATTGATCGAAAATAATTCTTAATTAAATAGTATTAAAATTTTTAGGTGAATTAAAAAACAAGTACCAATGATTTTTTGCTTAAATACAAATGGGGTTGATGACAAATTATTCCTCCTTAAATACAAGCAGGATTGATGAAAATAATTCTCCAGAAAGTAGAAGTTGGATTAACACTTTTACCTATAATAAAACGCGAAATAACGCTTCCACATCATGGATTAGGCCTATTCCTACTTATCATCCATATTCAGAGCCGTTTTAAGGAGTTTGGGGTCCCTAGGCACAACCTCTAACCTTAAACGTAATCCGATTTCCGTCTTAAACTCTGTCAGTCTCAGATAGGGCTTATAATAGATTAGATGCATTGCATGTATATAATATGGCATTTTGTTAAATTTATTGATATAGGCCTAGTACACTAAACTGCTAGCACAGCTAACACCATGGGCGTCCACAAGAATTTTGTAGGAGGGGGAATTTTAAGGGGCAAAGTTTTGAATTGTTGGCACGGGGGACTAACGAGGGTGCCGAAAGCAACCTATCACGTCACCCTCAGTGCTCGCTCCCGCGATTATGGGTCTCGCGGATCCCAGCAGCTGGAAGCATTTGACATGATAGGTAGCCTGTTTTAAGCGTTCTGGGATCCATTTTCAGCTATATCTAAACGTTTATTTCAAACACAAAACTGTTAAAGTTTCAAAGTTTTTATATATATTTAATTTTTCAGGTTATCTTGACCAGTTTGGATAAAAAATAAAACTGTGGAAAAATTATAGCCATTCATTGTTAAGACTAAGATGATAATTAATTTTTTAAATATTTGCAAAATCGGGGGGGGATTTGTCAAATGCTCCTTGCC
Organism: Aporrectodea caliginosa; assembly: GCA_020284085.1. NCBI lineage: Eukaryota > Metazoa > Annelida > Clitellata > Crassiclitellata > Lumbricidae > Aporrectodea > Aporrectodea caliginosa. Next base: position 15,328 of record JACEVL010002004.1, read on the forward strand.
CCCTCTGGATACTCATGGTTAACACAGCAATCTTTAATTCTTTATACTACAAGTGTAAATACAAATTTAGTTTAACATACGTTACAGTTCCTATTGTTAAAAATGGCAAATCGGTTATAAGAAACAAGCACAATCTGCATAATAGAAAGGGTAGAAACCATCAAAATAACTTAACTTTAATATATTGGATGTGCAAATAAAATGAAAAGTTTTAGATTTTGTTAAGCTAAATAAGTTTGCCAAGTTCACTACAGAGTAGCGACATGACGACATCCTACTATATGTGAGAAATTTGATTACGCTTTGTTATAATTTAAAATTTTGAACAATTTAGAAAATGACTAGATCTATGAGAGATTCATATTAAAAATTCCTATTAACTTACTAAGACATAAAAAACTATTTGATAGCGTATAGAGAGTGACATGGGGAATTTCCCCGCGGGAAAACCGCGGTTAATCCCGCGGTAATGGGGACAACAATTGCGGTATTACCGCGGTAATGGGGTTTACTCTCGCGGTAATACCGCGGTAATGGGGAATGAGCCGGCAATAAACCCGGGTGATGTTAAGAATTTGAGAACTGATAAGGAGATTTTATTAGTTCCTGAAGCCTACTAGTCAGAAATAGTCAGGATTTGGTTAATGCAGACTGTCTATAAGATAATAACAGACTAATGTAGTAGGGTGGTTCACAAAAACAAAGTTCAAGCTAGAAACCAGGGCACCCTCTCAGTTTGTTAGACCTGTCAATAGTATTATTGAGATAAAATTTCAGCAACTTATTCCAGCTGGAAGACGGTGCTCAATGACATCGAAATATTACCATATAGTAGCATTAGCGGTAAATCTTGATGTCGAATAACTTGGTCGTCAACTCAACATTTGTCATGGACATGAGCTTCAAATAGTTTCTGTTGTGTTATACTTACTAACTTACTGGTATTTTGCACAAAGTGTAAAGTTCTTGGTGAAGGTCATGGTGTCTACTATCTGTGTTTGTGGCAGACATGTTTTCAGAAGTGATTTTCAAATTTACCATTTGCCAATGAAATGTAAGAGCTCATATTTAACACTTTAGCTCTTCGGTGTGCCCAAATTAGCCTGTGGGACAGCATACAATTAATCCATGGCCATTCTTCTGGAGTTGTGGAAACTCACTGGCAAGGTTCAAACCTTGAGCTTTGATATCTGTCAACACCGAGCTCTTCAACGGAGTGCACGTTCTGCTGGAATACAAGATAGGTCGAGAGCTCCTGTGATTGGTCTGCCGTCACAGTGTGATGATTTTAGCCAAAGTATTCACCTTGTGCTGCGATCCATCTAATTCACCACATATTCCAATCTTCCAGACATATAGAGCTGCTTGGGAAAGTGTGATACAGGACTGAATGTCATATCCGGCACTGAACCCTATCATGAAACAGCACTCAGTTTTCTCAAGAAGTTTACTGAAAGAGTCAGATTCAGAGATCAAAGATGACTACCAAGAACGAAATCTTTGAGCTGAAAATGGTTGTCTTAGAAGTTAGCCTTCAATAATTCACTGGAGAGCCCTGGGCCAATTCACCATGCAAGTTGGATGGTCAAGTTACTGTATGCCATAAAAATCTACCTTTTTCGTGATCAACGTGGTGTATTCAATCTAACAAAGAAGACAGAAACTCAGATTCATCGATTTTTGCAGCTTTGTTGCCCTTCTTTACACAAAGGCATGGACTAAGGACCCACTTGCTGCTGAAGTTCCAGGACTAGATCTGTCACTTTGGATTAATCTACGAAAATATGAGTCAGTTGACCTCGAGATCAGCGTTGCTGCTAGGAAGGCCCTAGAAACCACTAGTGGTATCTTTCAGATGATGCTGTAGGACTGGCACTATTCTCAGACAAACTTCCAGTAACAGATAAGGTGAATATTGTTAACAGAGTAACTGCAACGCCTGGTGAAAGGAAGGTGAGAGGTGATGCTGTGGTACTGAAGGAGGGGGCTTGCCTGGGTGATTTTGCAACCCAGTGAAAACTGACACTGCTGTCACACCTGAAGATTAGTGATTACTTTCTTACACTTCCACAAAAGAAATTGATCGAGAATGAGGATTACAAACAAAGCAGAGAGAGAATTCGGCAGTTGAGAGTGGTGAACGACACGGCTCAGAGGTGTGTGAAGTTGTTCGAGGAATTCAACCGACTCATCACCAATAATGAAGAAGAAATGCAGTTTCTTCTCCAAGTTGTCGTGGCAAATAGGAATGCTATTTGCCTCACAACAACAAAGAAGTCTGTTGTTGACGCAGCGCTTGAGTTTCTAGACTCTAAGACTGTAGTAGTTGGTGTTGAAGCCATAAAACCGGAACAATCGACATTCATGGTCAGAACGATGCGTTGTTTTAAATTTTTGGACATTTCCTATTCTTCAAACCTACTGAAATTTTACAGTTCAATCTGACTAACTGTTCTACTATCACATGTGTTGTCAAATTACAGTAATATTTGATTTATCGTGAAATAAAACACATTCGTACGGGAAAGTATGCTCGACGCATTCATTTCCACAATTAGTGTCTTTTTATCGATATCAGGCAAAGTGACACAGTCCGTGAGCACCGTCTTCCCGTTGGAATTGAAAGCTGAAATTTTGTCTAAATAATACTATTGATAGGTCTAACAAACTGAGAGGGTGCCCTGGTTTCTAGCTTGCACTTCGTTTTTTAGCATGCATCTCTGAACCACCCTACTAATGTAGTCAGCAATACAAATAGTTTTGTAAGCCAAAAACTGTTATTTTTACATTTGAATTTGTGTAAACTATTTGCGGGGAATGTGATGTCGTCCTGCGGGGATGGGGTGGGGATGGGGAGAAAACCTGCGGGGATGGGGCGGGGATGGGGACAAACCATGCGCGGATGAGGCGGGGATGGGGACGACTTGCTTGTTGCGGGGCACGGATGGGGACGAGATTGTCTCTCGCGTCACTCTCTAATAGCGTAATTGGCGTTGTAGAAAGCAGACGAATGAAAGCAAAAAATATATAAATAAGCTGTGCGGACAGTGTGCGCCATGCTTTAAAATCTTGATTTATTTCAGTCTAACTGCGCTTATTAGCCTACCAATAATTATATTTAACTAAAAACGTATGTTAAAAGATGTGTTATTGATCTAACTTTGCAGAATTGTTGGAACTTATAATATTGCTGAGTATTATTATAATCGTATTGTTATTACATGGTCGCGATGTCGTTTTGGTTTGTTTGGTCTCCGCGGGGCCTCCTGTTGCACGGGGCCCTAGGCACGTGCCTCGCGTGCCTAGGCCTTAAAACGACACTTTCCATATTAGGCCTACGGAGACTAGCATGAACGATCGCTTTATAATTATAAGGCCTACTTTTCACGTCAGTGTATAGTCGCCAGTGAATTCCGATCACCTATAAAATTATGTGTAGCCTAATCTGAAAGCAATGTTTTAATGTAATCTGCCAATTTGGTATTTCAAAATTTGGGTTCAAAATATTATTACAAACTGAAGTTTACTGTTTACCGATTGAAGCAGCTCGCATAGCCTTAATGAATATTCATACCGCAGTGAATACTATTACAGTACTGAAATGGCGATTTTTGATTGGTTGCAAGATTTCCTTGGATCAATTTCTTTGTGTACTTTCGTAATATGCGACCGGGGCAGCAAAGGTGAAGGTAAGAGATGAAGTGTTAGTGGATAGGTGTATTGAAGGGTCGGGGGCATCGTTCGAACCATCGTGATAATTTCTCGAGTCGTCATCATGGGGGTCCGGTGGCGCGTTGGATAACATCTGGCGAAGAGTGCGAGAGGTACCGAGTTCGAGCCCCGTTAGGGCGGATTTGCTTTGTAGGCTGCTATTAGCGCCGTGTATTACAGGCTGTCTGTTCTGTTAGTAGTTAACTAGTTAGATTGTTTCAATTGCATAACATGTAAATGTACAGCGCAGTGCGTTTGTCAGGCGCTAAATTAAAGAAAAGATATTATATTATTATTATTATTATCATCAGTAGTTGTCAGTAGGGGCCGTCCATAAATGACGTCACGCAATTTTGGCCGATATTGAACCCCCTCCCCTCGTCACACTTCGTCACAAAAAGTAACACCCCTTGAAAAATGACGTCACAAAGCTCTGACCCCTAAAACCAAATTTCCATGGCGAAGCAAACTGCTCCTTCATTGAACAAATAAGGAGAGCATGCATATTTTAAAAATCTAACGGTGACCAAATATTGAAATAATTAGAAAAATTATTAATAATGGTGCCCATATACATTAAAATAATCCAAAAAATAATGAACATTTAATAATCAAAATTAAATTGTTGCTATTTGTTAAATTTAATAACATAGACCTGATGTGACGTCACATTTCTTCAATCCCCACCCCATGTCACACATCGTCACAAATTTCCGACCCCCTCCCCTAGGTGCGTGACGTCATTTATGGACGGCCCCATATTAATTATATAAAGGTGAAAATAGGCACTATTACAATAGTAGGCTAATTAAAAAATATATTACATTTCCATATTTCCACATCGCTTCTCAGTCACTCCAAACAGCGAGACATCAAACTCTGCAGTTAGTCATAATTGCATAATAATAATGCTATATCAATAATATGGGTAAAGCGAAATTTCAAGATGTCAGAGTCTGACTATTGGTTTTTTAGGATTTCTGCCACCGTCGAAAGGCACAGCCTACATTAATGGTTTCGACATAACGCGAGAAATGGATAAAATTCGACAAAATCTCGGCCTCTGTCCACAGCACGACATACTGTTTGATACCCTAACTGTCAGAGAACACCTTCTCTTCTTTGCCATGGTTAGTAACCATGTGTTAATATAGTCTCAACATTCAAGATACATGTATGTAAATGAAAAAGAATGCAGATTGCATTGCATATTTAGCATCATTGCTATATTATTATTATTAATATTAATATTAATAATAACAGTAATGTAATAATATATTATCATTACTCTTACTATCATTTTTACTATTATTATTATTATTATTATTATTATTATTATTATTATTATTATTATTATTATTATTATTATTATTATTATCATTATCATTATCATTATTATTATTGTTGTCATTATCAATATTAATATTATTATTTGTAATTATAATTATCAATATTATTATTATTTTATTATTATTATTATTATTATTATTATTATTATTATTATTATTATTATTATTATTAGTAGTAGTAGTAGTAGTAGTAGTAGTAGTAGTGGTGGTGGTGGTGGTGGTGGTAGTAGTAGTAGCAGCAGTTGCTGTTGTTGTTGTTGTTGTTGTTGGTGGTGGTGGTGTTGGTGTTGGTGGTGGTGTTGTTGGTGTTGGTGGTGGTGTTGTTGGTGGTGGTGTTGTTGTTGTTGTTGTTGTTGTTGTTGTCGTCGTCGTTGGTGTAATAGTAGTAGCAGCAGCAGCAGCTGCAGCAGTAGTAGGCCTAGTAGTTGTTGTATTATGGCCATTAAAAAGCCTGCAGCACGTACTGTTTTTTTATTGTAGGCCTTATGATAATGCATTAAAAATAAAAATATGCATTTTTCATAATTTCTTTTACAAACATCATGTTAATAGTTACAGACTATTTTACAGCTGACATTATACGTATTTACAATGATAATAATGAAAAACTTGAGAAAAGAGTATTCTTTTATACTGCCACCTGTTCATTTCTTCCTTTTATGTGTTCAGTTGTCTTCCATCTGCAAATACCAGCAACAGTCGCCTATCATGGCAGGATTTTATTTGCCTTGGTACCTCTCCTCCATGGTTAGGGTATCCTGGTGAATCTCTCACCCTGTTCAATACTTATCTCCGATTGCTCCAAGTTATTGGGAAAGAAGTCAAGATGCGAATGCGAGAAGTGAATCTTTAAAGACATCCTGCAACCAAGCTTGTCATAGTTCTCGAGAAAATCTCAAATTAGCGGAAGATAGTTTTCCTCTTTACGGTTTCCCCTCTTGACCACATTATGTGAATGATTTCCATGCAACGTGCTCCTTCCAATTCAATTTTTCTTCAAAGTCAGTATCATTCAGTAGCTGCCTAATCATCGGACCAACGAAGATACCTTCTCCTTCTTTGAATTTTCCACTAATGAAGTTATCTCTCTTGGGCCAACCGTTTGTTTTGTAGTATAGTATATATCCCAAAAGCACAGAAAACAGCAAAACTTGACAGGGGTTAAGCTACATTATAATGGATGCACAAGTGCTCTATTAAAGCTTAGTCTAAGTTCATTTCTTTGTGTCAGATGAGGTCCAATTACATTTTCAGGACTGTGTGTAGGGTCATGAAACAATGCCAGTTGCTGTTTATAGCTCACCATCTTCCTATGATGCAGATGAATCTGTCTTCCCAGTTTTCTTGAAGCTTAGGTATGAGAAATCCCTGGTGCATTGGGGTGCTTCATACTACACTTTTTCTTTTTTTGAAAAACCTTCAGTTTTAGTCAATAGAAAATAGTAATCATCTAAGTGACTGGTTGGCTCACGTCAAACCATGGGATGGGCAAAGGGTATGAATTTGTTCTTGCCTTTCACCTACTCAGTAAGACTAATAAAAATTTGTCTGGCAAATTAGTACACCCGCATCGCTGTCCTTTTTCCATTTACGAATTTCTGTTGAGATATTCTGTGAAAATAATAGCAAATTTATGTTTTCACAACAGTAGGCCTACAATTAACATAATTAGGTGAAGTGATGTGTTTTTCCCACTCTTTGTCAGGAATAAGTTAAAAGTGCTTGCAACCACAGCAATTAAAGAATCTCTACAAAATATTATTAATTTGACTAGAAATGACCTATAACATAAAAATG
>JACEVL010002005.1:0-21339 GCA_020284085.1 Aporrectodea caliginosa
CAAGAGAGAGACTTCTCGTTTTATTCAATTTCGTGACGGCTTCCTTAGGCATAGTAAATTTGGTTCGAAATTTTTCAGTTCCACCGGCACCCCTAGCCAACTCAACTATAATGAGTACATTGACCGTACATTGTCGGTGGGAAGTTGGAAGTTGACACCAGCGCCTCTTAAAGAGACACTCGTCTTTTGAAGTTGACCCCAGTGCCTCTTCAAGAGAGACTCGTCAGAGCCTCTATGATGAGAATAGGGTGCTTGCAGGTAAAGCGACCCAGTTCAGTTTAGAGACTTAGAGTGCATTCCAGAGCTAATTTTGGACAACTACGGTCAATGACCTATACCTACTGAAAGAGAGCTTCATCAACTAATCTAAGCACCTGATATATAAAGTGAACTACTGTCATGCAAACCGAATCAGCCCAAGTAATAGAGTCTGCCGTTATTGTGATGACTCAGGTTAAGCGAATCACCATTGAATGAAAAGCGAATCACTTTTGTGTTAAACCGAACCACACATTAAGTGCTTTTGTTAAACCGAACCACACATCTAAGTGCTTTAGGCTTTCAGACCAAAATAGGTTACAAAGGAAACAACACTTGGATAAAAGTAGGCCTAGGGCTATTACCCCATCACATTTAGGCTACGAATAAAATGTCAAATTCCAGTGTATATAATTAAACATAAAACTTGAGGCTAATAATTCAAGTCCAATATTTAGGCTATGCCTAGGCTAATTATGCCACTATCGTTTTGCATGCCTTTGTTGTCATAGGAACAGTGGCGTACCGTACGGGGGGCAGGGGGGCGAGTCCCCCCGGGCGCACTTGAGCAGGGGCGGCAAAACAGGGTTGAAGAAAAATAAAAGTATAAGAGAAAGTAATAAAAGTAGACAAAGAAGGAAGGAAAGGAAGAAAAATAATGGAATAAATAGCATGCAGTGGCGTAATGAGGGGGCAGGAGGGCGGCCCCGGGGCGCAGAACAGGGCGGCTTCTGACAATCAGAGTAAAGGGGAAAGCAAAAAAAAAAAAAAAAAAAGGTCATCAGAAATTTTGGCGGAAGAAAAAGAAAATTTTCCGGAAATGTCCAAAATTAAGTGCTGAGGGCGGTAATTTTGGGGCCATCGCCCCGGGCGGCATTTAGGCTCCGTACGCCACTGCATAGGAAGCTATATAGGGCCCTACAGTCAGCCACTGTCTGCACAGCTGACACAGAAAAAGCTATGCTTAGGCCTAGTCAGTTCTGGAACAGCTGGTAGTGATGGCTGGTCACTCACAGGTAGGCCTACAAATAACAATTCAGTTGGAATACTAGTAGGCCTAACAATTGAATGCTGGATTGCTGTAGAATCCACAGCACTGCATAGTTAGATCATTTGCAGTTGCAGCAGTTGTAACAATGACTGGTGCTGAGTTTGGTGACTGGTCACTTGCAGGCATGGGTGGCAACATGGCATCCGGAATGGCAGGTGTATTTAAGTTTGGTGAGGAATCCACCGAACTTGACAGTTGATTGTTTGCAGTCACCGTAGTTGTGACAATGACTGGTACTGAGTTTGGTGACCGGTCACTTGTAGGCATGGGTGGCAACATGGCGTCCGGAATGCTCATGACTTGTCTGCGAAAAGTAGCATAGGGAATTCCCCAAGCACGACCAATCTCTCTCAGGGAACGCTGCTGCTGAGTACTCTTTCCCCTCTGCCATTCACTGAGTGCACCAACCATATTGGCTTTCTGCCACTTATTAAGCTGTTGTCCCTTGTAACTGGCACCACGTCGTCGTTCATGAAGCCTACGTGATTTCTGATCATCGATCATATGAGGGGTTGTAGTCGATGGACATATTCTGGTGGTACAGTATTCATATGTCTAGTTTTTCTTCTGGATGATAGGCCTACCGCACATGACCTGATTAATGATTTGTGACCCAATCTTGATGACAGCCCAGCAGATGCTGCACAACGACTAGATTTCCTTGGGTGAGCTGTCTCAGAAGACACTGGGCCTACGGTACCAGAGTTGATGATACGACCATCACCTAATTTCACTCTTGCCATCTGTATGTACACAACACAACACCAATTTAGCAATAGGCTAATAATAATAATAATAATAATAATAATAATAATAATAATAATAATAATAATAATAATAATAATAATAATAATAATACGATTTCTATAGCGCCGTAGCACAGCCTAGGCTGAAGGAAAGGGCACTGTACATGAGTTCAGCAAATCAATCAATCAATCAGTCATATGATTGTTTTAAACAGATAGGTCTTGAGCTTTGATTTAAATGTCTCAGAGATTGCGCATTCTTTACATGGTCTGGAAGAATGTTCCATGCAGTAGGTCCTGCGACAGAGAAGGAACAGTCGCCAAACCTCGTAGAAGACCGCGGGACTAATAGGCCTACTAGTCCCCTCTGATCCTATGGCAACCGGATTCGGACCTCCCTCGGACTACTCCTTTGGACAACCCCTCTGACTAGATGCAGCGCTCGTGAATAAGCTGATGCCCTGCGCCTGGCCTTCGAGTTGCGCTCTAGAAGTCTGGAAATTACGATTACGATTACTAAATGAAATAGGCCATATAAGCTAAAGTGAACCATGGTTCGCTTTACCAGAATACAGCCAGTTCGGTTTATCTAACAGCTAACGTTAAGCGAACCAGTGGCGTACCGTACGGGGGGCAGAGGGCGAGTCGCCCCGGGCAGCACTTGAGCAGGGGCGGCAAAATAGGGTTGAAGAAAAATAAAAGTATAAGAGAAAGTAATAAAAGTAGACAAAGAAGGAAGGAAAGGAAGAAAAATAATGGAATAAATAGCATGCAGTGGCGTAATGAGGGGGCGGGAGGGCGGCCCCGGGGCGCAGAACAGGGCGGCTTCTGACAATCAGAGTAAAGGGGAAAGCAAAAAAAAGAAAAAGAAAAAAGGTCATCAGAAATTTTGGCGGAAGAAATAAAGAAAATTTTCCGGAAATGTCCAAAATTAAGTGCCAAGGGCGGTAATTTTGGGCCGTCGCCCCGGGCGGCATTTAGGCTCCGTACGCCACTGAAGCGAACCACACCGTGTTTTCACAGCCACGTCATATATTATCGCTCACATGCACTTGAAATTTATGTTTTTATAAACTACATCGGCCTCACTTGCATTGTCGACATTAGTAAGTAAGTAAGTAAGTAAGTTAGTATGGTCTTTATTACGCCATTTGCAAACGCACAATGGGACAACAGTTATGCAATGATAATTGTAAAACATCGAAGTAATAATATTGATAATAATAATGCGTAACAAGCTAAATGCAGGTGGAAGATAATTAATAATTGTAAAGCATCCTGGTGATAAATCCCTTCCTAGTAAGGGGGTCAGATTGCGGAATGATACGATTGTGCGAACGAGGTCTTAGGGAGTATCCGATTTCGCGGATAGGAGGGAGTAATCCGTGTAGGACATGTCCAGGATCTGACAAAACCGCGGAGAAGAGAGCTGCGTTTGCTTTGGCACACAGCTCCTCAATTGTAGGTGTACAAGTAGGTAGATATCCCTGGCGTATAAGCTTCCTGATCAGTGCAGTCATGCGTTCTCTCTCCCCAACAGTTGTAAATCCCCACCAAGAAGGGGAGGCGTACAGGAGTTGAGCAAGTGTGGTGGAGCGCACAACGTCGTGAAGGCGGTTACCAGTGAGACCATGGGCCACAAGAACTCTCAGAGCAAAAAAGGATTGCTTAGCTTTGATGCACATTTTATTGACATGTGAGGAGAAGCCAATTCGATCTGAAAGGGTTACTCCCAGAATCTTAATTTCATTTACACGTTCGATCCCCTCAATTGGCGGAATGGTTTCATGTATTTTGGTGCGGGGTCGCCTGATAATAATTTCGCAGGACTTGCCAGGATTAAGGCGTAGGTTGCTGTTTTTAGCCCATAGAGCTATATGGTCAAGTTCTGAGTCGGTGGTAGCAATGTTAGATGCTGGAATGATCAAATAGCAATCATCAGCATATTTGAATAATCGGTTTCCAGGATGAAGGAGTTTTAGGCCGGAGATTGTAGTCAAAAAGTTACCTGGTCCTAGCCCCAGGGGCGTCCATCCTATGGGGGGGAATGAAGCAGAAATCTTCATAGCCTTTTCAGGGGGGAAGAAATTTTTTTAGTACGTTAAATGTCTCCTCATTTTTTCCATCTTAGAAATTAATCGATTTGCTTCTTGATTTGATGCGGCTCAGCTCTATCAGTGCAGTCAGAAACTGAAACTTATCACAGAACATTCATGGTAGTCTCTAGTTGTAGAAGCACAACGATTGCAACGGTCCACGATGTTGATGCAAACTTTCCAGTTCATCGAGCAAGACGATCACCCAGGCAACATGGCGAGAAAACTGAGAAAAGGACACTTGGCCTAAATGTGGTGCTATCGTTTTGGTGTTTACACTACAACACTAGATACTGTTGCTTGTCAAATACAGGACCGTTTCCATGATGACAATGTCATGCTAGGTATTCTTGAAGAAAATGGATAATTTTACGCCAAGGAATTTTATAACAGAGGATAGCGTACCGACAGACAGTATACCTAACCTGTGTAACTTTTGTGACCTAACATGAACTGATTCAACTAGATGATTCAGGCACAGGCAGTGACGATGAAGACGAGCAAAAGACACATTCTGTCGACCGGACTGTGGATTGAAAGCAGTTAATATGTTAAGCCATTACGTAATTTGTGATACGTCAACTTTCAGGCTATCCAACACTCTCCAGCATGTACAAAATCCTGGTCTCCCTTGACGTGACCAGCTGGTCAGTTGAGCGAGTAGCGAGTGGCATCAGCATTGTGAAAAATCAACGGAGATCAACCATGGTTGATGACTGGTTTTCACCTCTGACAGTATTATCCTGGTTACAGCCTGTGACCGAAACGCTATACTCTATCACTACAACTTGACGAATTATTGCTGATCGCTTGGCTACGCACTCTGCTGCTCTGAAGAAGCACCTATTGTTATTTTTGTACTTATATTAGTACTGTCTGGCCGCTCTGGCGGTATGCTTCTGTCTGTGTAAAAGCCTTCATATTTTTATAATGCATAATGTTGCTTGATTAGTGAACTAAAAGTTAAAGAATCTAACAGTAAAATTGTGCTTCAAATTTCGAAAATCGAGATTTTCTGTTGTTTCAACAGTCGACCATATTTGAATATTCGGTTTCCAGGATGAAGGAGTTTTAGGCCGGAGATTGTAGTCAAAAAGTTACCTGGCCCTAGCCCAGACCCCTGGATAATACTTGCATTTATACGTTTATAGCAAGAAATTATTCCACAAAATTTTGTACAATGCACACGATCAAGCAGCAGAGCAAGTACTCAATTGTACACAAAGTCTGGCACAGGCATAGAGGCAAGTTGCTCGGCAAGACTGTTATGCCTTACCGTGTCAAAAGCCTTGGAAAAGTCCAGTGAAATAAGGCGGACATAAGGCTCAGTTTTGACTGTTTCGAGAACATGATGGGTTATTGCAATAAGCGCTGCAGAAGTTGAGCCCGTAGGCCTGAAGGCATATTGGTCAGAGTACCGGCCATTTTCAGCTGGATTAGTCAAAATAGGATAATAGTAACTATGTACAATAAATTTCTCAAGAATTTTACATAGAACTGGCGTTATAGAAATCGGTCGATAATCAGACTCTGATTCAGGGTTAACTGTCTCAGGTACAGGCGTGATTTTACTCTCTTTCCATTGTGGAGGAATATATGACTCAGATAATGACCGTTTGTAGAGGAAGGATATCGGGGTTGCTAGAAGATGCGCCATGCTAGTCAAGAGCCATGACGGAAGACCATCAGGCCCCTCCGATGAGCCACGGATAGCAACCAGTGCGCGGTAGACCTGGTAGTCTTCGAATTCCACCGCATCAGCTGGGGCTGCTGTTGATTTAGCAGCTGGCAGTACGTACTGATGGTCAGTGGATACTTTGCTGTAGTGTTGATTTAGACTGTCAGCTGTTATTTGACCGTCGTGCATTCGGCATTCAATGTGACTGCACGTACCGTAAACAAAATTTAAACAGCCGGAAAATGGTAAAGTTTACGAACAAACGTCAAAATACTCGACACGACGAAAGTAAGCGGCACACCTATTTCAGATTTCGATTCAATACGACTGGATGTTGTGTTTCTTTTATGCATAGATATATGGGTATATTTCACAGCAGGCATCAAATTCAGAAACAGAAGTAGAGAAAAATAAAGTGACGCAAAATTAAAAAAATTTCTTACACAAATATTTTTACTAGCAGTCCTGAAGCATACCTAATAAATTACAGAGCAGCGCTTAAATTTGAGAGATGAGGCCTAATTTTTTATTTTAGTTTTTTTACTATGTGAAACACATGCAACTTTGATTCCTAAATATTTACAACTCCGTTACTTAATAAATACACAATACAATATACCGCCACTCGTTATAATTAGTGATTAATTAGTATTAAGTGTGCATTAAATTATTACACAGCAAAATAAATTATTTTTACGACAAATTATCTACATGTACCATTAAATAAATTCATTTTAATAGAAAATTAATGTAACGGAGTTGTAGTAACGGAGTTGTAAAATATTCATAATTAGGTCTCCATGCTTACAGGATGAGTTAAGATACAAAAAATAGTTAGTTTATAGTGGCCAGGCTGTCAGTTTCAATATTATTTTTGAAAGAAAACAAATTATATATATACGCAAAGTGCAATAATTACAGTCACGGAGTTGTAAATCTTTTTCATACTATTACATTACCGGATAAATATCCGAAAATTTTCAACAGATGCAAATATTCATATTGATTTCTTGTTGATAAAATCAATGCAGACATGTTCCCTGCTATCGAAGATGTCAATTTAAAAAAATTGAGTTTTCAATTTATTCCACAGATGGCAGAAACCCATTCGTAACGGTGTTGTAAACCAAATATTTGAAGACAGAGGGTTTTATTTATTTTTTAATTATATAGTTCGTTAATAAGTTAATAAAAACCATATAAAGCAATGGATATATGCAAGTTAATTATCTAAAAATTATCAAACATCAGTTCAGCGTTTCAGCTGTTACCATAACGTAACGTTGAATTGACTCACCATTGGAAAGGACAATGCAATTTCGGGTAAAAATTGGACTTTATAATTTTTTTTCTCATACTAATCATCTAAATAATATAATAGAAATAATTTTTTATAACTAACCCATGCCCTACAATGTATTTAAAAATTATAAATTATAATTTTATTCTTTGTGTAAGCGGTACAAAGGAGAAGACGGAAATTTATCTAATTTGCTGCCGGTTGTGAAATATACCCATATGACCAATGAGCGAGAACATCCATAGATAGATTTTGACTACTAGGTTGCGCTAGAGTGCCTGGTAATGAAATTTGGTTCGCTTTACATTATGGTTCGCTTTACCTGCAAGCACCCTATTAGGCCTAATTAGGCCACTCTTGAAATTGCATAGGATGAGACTCATGTTAGCGGCCGTGACGAGTCTCTCTTGACTGGCTTAATATACCACCGAGTTCATGTCTTGATTTATTCGTCAATCATTTGAGGCACAATATTGTATTGATAATAATGAGCAAAAGCATAATTGGTAACGCCCAATGTGTACACGTGGAATGAGTTTTGCGCATGCGTCACATTTCTCTGTAGACATCTGTGAAATTTAGGTCAAGGCTTAAGCGACGAATGTTTGTTAGGGTCTACAGCATAAGTTGTTTTTTTTATGGTGATAGCGTTTTAATTACAGACGATTTTGTGCATACGTCAACGAATATCGGTAAACAATAATTATACATCCATAATTATGTACTGTTAAGAAAGAATTACAGCTAGAAACTGCATAGTCGTCAATGTAAATGATCATGCAAATTGCTTGTCGATGGTCTGCGCATTGAAATCGAAAGTAAAAGTAGATCAGCACGGTTGAACATTATATCAAAAACCCTATAATGACGACACTAAGTTGAGGGTGATGAGGGATGAGGGAGGGTTATGGTAAGTAGGGATGACTGTCAGCGTTTTTGTGATAAGGCTGTGTCGATTTATGCACACAGAAGTTCTAGGCACAGTTTCAGAAAAATAAGGAAGATCTTGTGTGTCAGGCTATTTATGACTACTTGTGCTTCAACGAAGCCAAGTTATCACACCAAAGAGAAATCTTAAATGTCTTTTGGAGGCATAATGAACACGTTAGGTGCAATTCAATTGCACCAAAATGAATGGTGGGAGGCCTAATTAAAAGTAGGTTTATGTTTAATACGTATACTTTGCTTTAAAACGAACGAGAATATTTACAAGCTTGAAGCCAATCGTAACGACTTGACCTCCCCAGAACCTGACCTGGAACGGACAAAACAAGCTTGCTATTGCAGATTTGATTTATTAGAACGCAGGCAAATAAGCTGGTCTCCGTGAAGCGGCTCTTGTGACGGCGCCGGTAGCAGTTGATGCCGTAATGCAATATAGCCAAATGTAAATCTTCGAAATTTCTCAGCGTCACACGGCGCCGTAACAAAACGGCGCAGACAAAACGGCGCAGACATAACGGCGCAGACAAAACGGCGCAGACAGAACGGCGCAATTCAAAGTAGCCTACCGCAACACAAAACGGCGCAGACAATACGGCGCAGTACAAAGATTATGATACCCGAGCAGTACAAAGATTATGATAACCGTTTAATGATTGTTTGCTTATTAGCGATCAAAACATGCCGCCCGACATGATTAGCTGACCATATGAGTTTTGCTCTGTTCTAAACCGATTGTGTTTTTGTAGTTTCTCCGATGGCTAAGAGTCGTCAAAGCTTAGTTCAAGACAAAATTGGTGACTTAACGAAATGTTCAATTTGTACAGAGATCTTCACAGATCCCAAAATTCTTCCATGTGTTCACACGTTCTGTTTACACTGTCTGGAAACGTATGGAAAAGATAAACAACCTGGTGATAAGATTACATGCCCTAATTGTAGAAATAATTTTGAAATTCCGACCGGAGGTTTATGTAAATTGCCAAATAATTTCTTTATTGGAGAAATGGTGGAAATAGGCAAATTGTCAATGGCACCTGCAAATGAAGCCACGTGTAATATCTGCCCTGAAGGGGAGGAACTTGTTGCTAAAAAGTATTGCATTGATTGTGAGCAAATTCTTTGTGAGCGCTGCAGTAAATCTCACAAGAAAATTAAGTTCAGCCAAAACCATCAAGTCGTTGAGCTTGGAAGCAAGCTAAATGCAGAAAACTTTAACTTACGGAACAGCTATTGTGATCATCATCCCAGACAACTTATTACTATGTACTGCACCGAACAAAATATCGCCATCTGTTTAATCTGCTGTGTTGAGAGTCACCAATCTCACAGATGTGTAAATGTTGAGAAAGCTGCTGGAGATTTTACGAAGCAACTGACAGAAGACCTGAAAAATGTGACCAGAAGACTTCCAAAATGTGAAGAAGTTGAACAGAAACTCGACAAGTATCAGAAAGAATTTTTGGAGCAGATTTCAAAAACAGAAAAAAGTATTCGTGAGACTGGAACTAAACTTAAAATGCTAATTGACCAACATACTGAAATATTGGTAAAGAGATTGAAATTGTTGAAAGAAACAAACTTGAAAGCTTTCGAAATCACAAAACAGGATATCAACAGATTCAGAGTAATGATCGACAGCTACGCTAGATATTCTGAGGAACTTCTCTCTCGAGGGTCACCTGTAGATATTTGTAGAGCTGCTGACCAAATGCGCACGAGAGCAAATGAATTGGAAACACTGCCATCCAACTGCAGTGGAGATCGATTTCACTGTGATGCAGTTGCCTTCCAACCTTCAAGCTTCGAAAAGTTCTTGAAACAATGCAAATCTAGTAATGCAGTGGGCGACTTAACTGTTACAAAATCACCAGGTGGAATAATAGATTTTGAAGTGGAAAGTACAGGTAAGCAGCTGGTGTAGTCATAGTCTATGTAGGCTACTAGATAAGGTAAGTTGGGGACAAAACAATCATTAGTAAAAGTGTATATTAGCGTATTTAATTCATGATGAAGGTAGCTTTGTATTTTAGTGTATTTAATTATTTAATGATTTTCATTTTAATCTGTCATTTTACCTGTCATCAATCCAGCTTCTATTTTAACAAGATTCTTTTCATCAATCCAACTTCTATTTAAGTTAAAATTATTTTCATCAATCCCACTTCTATTTAGCAAGAATTCTTTTCGTCAATAGGGGGAGATCGGTACCGAAATAACCATGTACTGAAATAACCAACGAATTTATGCCTCCATCTGCCTCTGTATTCGACCCCAAAGATTTTAACAGGGAGGAAGATGGCCTACTTAAAGAATATTGGCTTGCGCAGTGCGAATGAGGGCGCGTGATGCATGCTGGTCTATCCAATGGGAAAAGCACTTAAAACAACGAAAAGTTCCTATCTCTAGTCTACAGTGTTAATAAAGCCGTACGCCTACCGTGTAGCTTCGCTTGGAAAACAGAAAAATGAAATTCCAAGCTTTTTCTCGCAGGCATTGCCACAATTCAAGGCTGCACAATAGTTCGGCATGCTACCTAACTTTCTACTCGGCCAAAAAAGCTAAATGCTGCAAAACATTGCGTATAAAACGACTTTTAACCGATGGATTTTAACATTGTAGCGATCGGAACTAATCGTTTTCCCATTGGTTAGACCAGAAGCCCTTGCGCGCCCTCATTCGCAGCTTTCTCATTAGTGGTTCATCTTCCTCCCTGTTAAAATCTTTGTTCGACCCTGATAAATTAAATCTTGATGCTTGTTCTTTGTTGATATACTATATGTGTAACTAATTTCGACACAGAAACATGATCGAAGTAATATTTTATAGCACTTAATTTTTTTTCGTAGTCAAAAGTAATTTTTTGGGCTTCGAAATTTATCAAGTTTCGGAGGATAGTTTAGTGGTAGGTTGCTGTAAATTAGCATTTATAATAATGAATAGTCCCTCTAATAATAGGGATATTAACGATACCGCAATCTCGCACATGGTATCGTGTCTTGACATTTGAGTAAAAATGGCGCTTATCGTACTGAAATAACCAGGTTTTGTGGTACCGAAATAACCGGTTATTTCGGTACAGTTGGTTATTTCAGTACAACTTAAACTTAATCTTAAACTTAAACTCATGTAAATTTAAGTTTGCCTTGTAATGTCATTATGTAAATTAATATTACATAAATATGACAGGCTATTGCAATTAAATCTGGTTGAAAGCATACATGCCAAACAATATTTTTGAGTGGATTCTCTTCTGCTAGTTTGTGTCAGTTCGAGCTCGATATGTGGAAAGATGAGGATTTCTTTATAATTGTTATTAAATTTTTTGTCTGTTAGTTCAATTATGTTAGGTCTATGACTCTATGTAGCTTTGAACCAACTGGCCTACAAAAAACGATAGTGATAATTAAGCAAATAACGTAGGCCTAACTGATAAACTGCTGTGAATCATATCGTGTTATAATAGCCTACTTCTAAATGGTTTCTATATTGTGTGCTAATATTATTTATTTAATATTTAATATTATTTAATATTATTATCCAGTGCCGTAACGAAGGGGGCAGAGGGACAACCGCCCCCGGGGCGCACCACAAAGAGGCGCAAACTTAAATTTCAGTGGTACACAGTAGCTAACACGAAGAACATTGTTATGCATCTTTATTTCAATGTTTTTGTTCTAGTTTAGATCTTATGAAATAACTGAAATAGTTTAAGAGTGGATTTTGTAACTTGGATGTACAAAAGTAACCACTAACCAGTTGTTATTTTGGTACAACCCTGGTTATTTCAGTACCCGATGTGGTACTGAAATAACCAGAAAAAAATTTCACGGTGGGTATCAAATTTTCAATTTTTTCATGTTCTGTGGGAATGTTATAAACATTATCTATTGTGTATATGGTTGGTACATATATATTGTATTAGCACTTTACCTCGAATTCTTGTTTGATATTGACACAATGCAAATATAGCACTTTTCCAAAAAAGTAAAAAATCTGGTTATTTTGGTACGGCCCTCCCCTACAATTTGTAATTGAACAACGCTGAAACACATGCAATGGGATTCATTTGTGACGCTAAACTACACGGTTACCGAATTCTTTTAATCAATTAAACTTCTATTTACGCAAAGAATTTCTTTTCATCAATCAAGCTTCCATTTACGCAGCCAGATAAGAGAAATAATAAAATACGCTAAAATACGCTTTTGCCCAATAATTTTTTAGGCCCGACGAAGAACGTCGGCACCTTTTCACACATTCTAATATTTTTAACAGTAATTTATTAACGACTGTATGGTAGGTAATGGCCTACTGGTAGAGTACTGTGGAGTGTGGACTGTGGACGGTAGGCCTATAGTGAATGGAACTAGGCGGGTCCGGTCATATCGTAGCTACCTATCGAATCATGGTCGATATAATTTTAGAGGACAGCGTCATTCATGCCACTTGGTATTATTTTCAGCTGGATTACATTGCAAAGTTTTCAGTCCTGGGATACTACAGATCAGCGTACGTGCCGTCGAGAAGACTAGTTTCGTGACGCTACATACGGTAAGTGCATAATTATCTATTTCAGGTTGTTTTGGATTTCACTACCAACGACCTGCCACAGAACTGTTCCCAGAGTGGGCTTTAAAAGGAGATAAAAGCGTGGATAGCAGTCTAGCTTCCAGTAACGTCAAAGACGCGCAACTTCTTGTTAGCAAATCGCATTAAGTTTAATGAAACACTGCAGTATAACACAATGAAGATCCGTTTTTTGTAGAATGGTAACTTTACGATTAGACTTTAGAAGCTTTCAAGCGACATACAATACAATACAATACAACTTGCATTTATAACGCGCCTTAATAAAACATAGTCTTACTCAAAGGACGCGTTACAATGTACTTACTAATCATAGAACTTAGAGAAGAGATAAGTTTTAAGTTTAGATTAAAAAATATTAATTGAGGATGATCTTCGGATTAGTTCTGGTAGAGAGTTCCATTCAACTGGACCAGCTACTTCAAACATTCTGTTTCCAAATTGAAGATTTGTTCTTTTGATTACGAAGTCTCTTTTCGAAGCCGATCGCAATCCACGTCTTGACTCAAGAGCAGCACATGGTGTGACTAAAGATGATAAGTAAGGAGGAGCAGAACCTGACATTATTTTGAACATGAGAAGACAGATTTTAAAGGATATCCGAGCCTGAATGCGTAACCAGTGTAATTGCTGAAGGGAGTTGGTGATGTGATCTCTAGGGCCAAGGTTCTTGACTAGACGAGCTGCAGTGTGGATAACAGAGGTAAGCGGTGAAAGGGTGGATTTTGGCAGACCATAGAGTATTGAGTTACAGTAGTCAATTCTGGATAATACAAGTGAATGGACTAAGATATGACGGCAATGCTCATTAAGGCAGCGCTTGATTTGGCGTATTCGTCGGAGATGAAAGAAACAAGCTTTAGTGATAGAGCCAATATGATTAGACATAGAAAGTTTACTATCAAGAAAAACTCCAAGATCACGAACTACATTAGAAGGCTGGATAGAGCAGGTATCATCTAGTTGCAGGCAGAGAGTTTTCAAGTCAAGATGTGGTCTGGAGCGACGGTCAAACCATATCAATTCCGTTTTCTTCGTATTTAGCTTAGGCGCATGGATGCACACCAAGACTGTATCTGATGGAAGCAAGCAATGAGTCTGGATTTTGAATTATCAATGTTAGCGGTCGAAAGTTTTATATATAGTTGGGTGTCATCAGCGTAAATATGGATAGAAATACCACAACATTGTGCAATTTTGGCGATATTAGATGTGTAGAGAATGAAAAGCAGAGGACCAAGAATGGAGCCCTGGGGAACACCAAAGATCAAATTTGCAGTTCTAGAAAATTTACCACCAGAACAGACGTTGTGAGTCCTGGAAGTGAGACAAGAGGAAATCCAGAGAAGTGCAGATGCAGAGATTCCAAATTGCTTTTCAAGAATCTGGAGAAGGATAGTATGGTCAACACAATCAAATGCAGCACTAAAGTCAAGGAGGAGAAGAACCGTTATGAATCCTAGGTCAAGAGCTGACACAATATCATTATATACCTTTAAAACAGCTGTTTCTGTGGAATGGAATCGTCTAAAGCCAGATTGTGTTAGAGGGAGTAGGTTGTGTGTTTCAATAAAGTTTGAGAGCTGCAGATGGACAAACCGTTCAATAAGCTTAGAAATGAATGACAGATTTGAGATGGGACGAAAGTTTGCAGGGTCTGATTGGTCAAGGTCAGGCATTTTGATACGAGGTCGGATGATGGCTCGTTTATGTTTATCAGGGAGAGTGGACTGAGATAGAGAGACATTAATGAGAAGCGCTAAGATAGGTGCAAATACAGAAACCAGACGGGTGCAGAATCAAGTTCACATTGTTTCGTAGAAGAGTCAACAAGCATCTTTTCCACATGAATGGTAGCAATTTCATCAAATGCTACAAAAGTATGCGACGGAGGAGGCAGATCTGAGAATTTTGGCGGAGGACCATCTTTGGTTGATTCACGTATCTCATCTATTTTTCCAGCAAAGAAGTCTAAGTGTTCATCTGACGTAATGCAGGAAGATGAGGAGTTATTCGGAGGAGATAGTAGAGTGTGTAGATTTTTCCAAAGGGTTTTGCCATCGCCAGCAGCTTCGTCGATGCTACAACGATAGTGGCTACAGCGTTTCTGTTGGAACAAACGACGTTGGGTTCGAATCTGGAAGCGCCATCGTTCTTCTTTTGCAGCATCAGACGGTGACTTTAAGTGAATCTTCTCCAGTTTGCGAGTAAATTTCTTCGAAGTCGAACATTCACCATCATACCATGGGCAGTTAAGTTCATATATATTTAGGCCTATGTGTTGAGATCCATGATCTGGTCTAAATGAAGCTACAGGCAACTTCGAAAGTAGTTCGTTCAATAACTCATAATTCGTGCAAATTGTCGCGTCTGCTTATTGTCATTACAAGTTTGAAGGATCCATTAAAAGAACTTGCTGTGCATTGACATGTATGCATAATTATATATCGCCTGAAGGAATATTTGAATGGGGTATGTAGCGTCTGATGCTATTTATATACCGCATTTATTATCTGATTTTGTTACAGTATTGTACTGCATCGAAGTTATATAATTATAGCTTAGTACCGAGAGACTTCTGGTTATTGTGTAGAATGCGAAAGTGGATGAACTCTTCCGAATCGTTTGCAAACAATGTGCTAACGGATTGAGACCTGAAGATATAGCACTCGTATTTGAAGGTATTTAAGAGAATCTACTTTAATAGTTTAGCTCAAATACTGCGTGTTATAAATATTCCTTGCTATTGGTGAAATTTTAGTCCTAATTAGCTGCGGCTATATTTCAGAGTACAGTATAGACCTACTTTTCTATATTCAAGTTTCGAAAGCTATTAATAAAGCTCTCCCTCGGGTCTTTCCCACACCGTTCTAGCGGCTTCTTAAAACTGTTTTTTCGCTTATCCTGGGTTAGAAGTGCTTCTGGGTAGAGACCTTGAGGGGCGCTATATAAATTTCGATTGATTGAAAAAGGAATATGTTGCAGGATGTTTGCTATTTTCGCTAAAAAATAGATGACATAGTCTTCCTGTAATGCTTTGTAATCTCTCCAAGTTAAGCTTAGTGCCTAACCTAGTTTCGATACTTCTAAGGACATGACGCTGTTTGTTTCGTCACCTCGGAATGAGCTAAATCACTTGAAAAGTAGTGCAACCTAGAATATCATGAACAGGACGAATGCAATTACTCTACTTGCGTTCAAGGCTATAATTAGCCTTACAGGCTACAGCATAGTAGTCTACTGTTCTACACAACTGTTGTTTGGATGAGAAATATTATATGCGAACTTTGTCTTCATATCCTCTAGACAAAGTGCTGGAATATAACAAAGGGAAAACTCTGCAGGATTACGAGATAGCTCATCTATCCACTGTGACTGTGATCGTTCGTCTTGCTGGTTGAATATGGCCGCTCAGCGCAATCGCGGCTAAGACCAACAAGCTGGTTCCACTTCCGGGTTTCACGACCGTTACAAAATCTCCGTCGTAACCTGACATGATCAGCTTCGACTATAGAATCCGACAGAGAATTGATCCAAGATGCCATGCGGTCACGTCATCCGTCCGTCACTAAGTCACAGACCCTGTCTGACTCATACTGCTCATTGTATGTTGAAGAACCTTATGTTACGTTACAGCCCCTTCACATTTAGAGCTGTGTACTTATGCATGTAAGTCTAAATAGGCCTATAACAAGGTTTCTGAATCTTTCCTCAACAGCTGTTCTACCTGTAAGACAGCATTAAGGATAGATTCAGTGGGTTAAATACATTATGTTGCACATAATTTATGAGAAAAGCCCTATATCCCTGGTCCACATTCTTACCAGTGACGATTAAATTCATACACACGTGTACAAACGCAGAACAATACTCGAAGAAACCATTAATTTTTTTGGTTTAAATATAGCTGGGGTTGTCTGAGCCAATTCCATTCCTATTTAATTAGGTGAGAAGCGCCTCTGAGTAGTTATCTTGAAGGGGCGCTATATAAATTCCATAGATAGATAGATAGATAGATAGATAGATAGATAGATAGATAGATAGATAGATAGATAGATAGATAGATAGATAGATAGAAGCACTTTGTGGTTCCTGAAAGGTATTTGCCTAGATGCATAGTTTCGGTTTATTCAACTTCGTGAGGGTTTTCTCAGGCATGGTCACTAATAAATAAACACGAAATAAATTAAAGAATTATACCTAACGTTTACTTATATCCCAAAAGTCGTTTTATTTTATTCGTTTGCTCAGTTACATAGCCATGCTTTTTGAGGTACCAATATACCGTAGGGGTTTAAATGTCAAATATCAATGAGTAGCCTAAGTATCCCTACGCGATTTTTTTTAGCAGTTATCACTCCGGTTTGTAATTAACTTATTTGAATTACTAAATAAATCTTATTGGTTAGAAAGTGTTTACTATGGCTTGCTGGCGAGACGTGTAGAGATAACACGAAAATGACACCGTAGCGGATACACGTATATTACCATAAAATTGCCAAGCTGTATGCGAGACGCTTGAAGAAAATCTCGAGATCATCTCCTAACCAAAGAGTCAAGAGCAAGACTATATTACCTCTTTACTCCAATTAAAATAAGAGTTTACCTTAATTAGAGAACACATACTTTTTAGCTTTAATTGCTTTCAGTCCTCTGTTAAAGTTTATATTTTATCCTTTACATGAATTTGAAAAGAGCGAGAAAATTTAATATGCATCGTATTCGAACTAATCAGCTTTTGTGTTTTAAATGAAGTTTAGCATCATTTAGGCTAGCATATTCATCACGTCTGTGAGGCATTATATTATGTAGGCCTACTTATATGATTTCCTTACTGACTAATTTGAGTGAATGTCTATTGTGCTTACCAAGCAGTCCTGTGTAGGCCCCTAGGTCTTTTTATGGACTCCTCGGCAACCGGATTTGGACCTCTGTTTGACTACCCTCTGGACCCCTTTGACTCGACGTAGCGCTTGTGTATAGGCCTAACCTTTCAAATGTCGCTTTAGAAATTTGAAGTTCGTGGTTGCATTACGATTACGGTTAAACCTAGTCATTTCTGTTTTCTGTCAGAAACAATTATGACGATTATTAGATTTGTTTTCGCAAATTGAACATGACTTCCAGTGAAGTGATGATAAGTGTTCTCTGGGTTTCGCAATTTTTGTTTTGTATCTTTTTGTGTTCATGGTTGCATATAAACTCTGTGCCTTGGTCGAAATTAAATATAAATACAAGTGCTTCTGAATCGTTGCTTCGAGTTATCGACTGCTTACGAACTACGGCACTCAAATCTCTGTTATTATTATTATTATTATTATTATTATTATTATTATTATTATTTATTATTATTATTATTATTATTATTATTATTATTATTATTATTATTATTATTATAACTGTCATGGAAACAGATATTCATTCTTGTTTACAGTCATTATTTAGCATAGTGTAAATTATTAAGCAGATATCTTCTATTTTTCTAAGCAATGAATGTTTAAAAAAAAATTAAATATAAATGTAGCAACTACATACCTCTTCTTATAGGCCTTCCTAAGGCCCGCCTGTCCCCTTCCAGTCTGTTCTCAGTGCTGCTGCCAGATTGATTGCTTGCCTTCCCAAATTCTCCTACATCTTATCATTTATGGTCAATCAAATGCACTGGCTTCCTCTCCCAGCTCGCATTCAGTTCAAAGGTCTTGATCCTTAAGTCGAAACTGGGTATTGCTCCTAAATATCTCAGGGATCACATTCGCACCCCTCTTTCTGCAGCTTCTCATCGACCTCTCTGCACTGGCATGTTCTCTTTGTTTCGCGAGTTAGAACCATTATGACCCAAACTCGATCTTTTGCCACCATTAGATCAATCCTCTTTATAGAATGCCATTCCCTCCTCTGTACGCGTTACTATTCTTTCTGGGTTCCCCTAGCACTGGGATCGCTGATAGTTGGCCACTGCTATGAGCGGCGCTATGTTAGTTAATAAATACAATACAATACCATCTGAGATCAATGGAAACTTTGGCATTAAGTTTAATCTCTGTCGTATGATGACTTTCGTGTGTGCAGCCTAGGCCTATAATAGTGTAGATATTGGACTTTTCTTAGATTTGCATAGATGTACGTAATTAAGGTTTGTTTTGTTGGCAGAAACTTTGAAAGTCTTCACAGTCTTCTTAATGTGGCTTAACGGATATTCCTTTCTCTTTTGACCGAATAATCCTGTGTTTTGGCATGTACACCAATTTTCCTCAGCAGCAACTGTCGTTTTACGCCTTAAGTATTGCTACAGTGGCAGAAATTCACATCATAGTGTTAATTAATTAATTAAATGTCATTAATAATTAATTGATTAACACATGCATTTTGTTCGAATTAGATGCAATGCGAAATTGCATTGGTCATCCAGAAGAACTGGAAACCTGAATAGCATATCATGCGAACTGAAAACTGCTTTCTTTTCATTGAAGTCCGTTTGCACATTGTTAAGTTCACAAGACACTAGTTTAAATAGTTATGACTGCAAATATTCAGTGATAAGTTAGGCATCGCTCCGGAGAGGCGCACACCACAGATGATGATACCTCCCTTGCTTCTTACTAACTTTAACTTCATTATACATGTAAGTACATCTTTAAAAATATTTTAATTTCGCCAACTTGGTGATAATATCTCGACCTGCAACAAAGTGATTCATCATCTAGCCTATTTTTGCATCTGTAACTTCTTTCTGCTTTATTGAGGTGGATTGCTTCTTTATCTCACTTTTAGTTTTTAGTCGATGAAATCCAGCAAATTCTAAAAGTCTTTTGCAATTATATCCATGTATACACGCTGTGGTGCTTTTAATTGACATGCAAATGCATAAAGTTCTTTAATTTTCGAGTGAAATGTCTTAGGTTCGGTGCATATGAGCATATAAAGCCAGGTATTCACAGAACTGATGTTCACCACTTGAAAATCATAAAACTTGACACCAGAGGTAGGCTACCTGGAGTACTATCAACAACAAAAGTGAATTAAGAAGGACAAGTTGAAATATAATCATTTGAGGCTAAGAAAAACATACATAAATACATAATTAAGATAAAGTTTTCTAACAATTTGAAAGTGCTATGAAACCTCAAACTATCAAAATAACTTAACAATTTAGAAGACAGTGCTTATTAGCATGATAGACCTATCATTTTCAGGGTGATCGGTCAATTCGGCGCCAGAAAATTCGGCGCCAGAAAATTCGGCGCCAGACAATTCGACGCAGGGACAATTCAGCGCAGTCATATTGCGGTCACGTTTCATGCTAACTTACTTATTGTTAAATCTAAACTGTTTAAAGTAATAAGTTTGTTAATCGATGTATCTTTAGTTATATTTGCAGCTGTGCATGACTTATTGTGTGATTGCTTCACAATCTAGTTTATTTCCTTTCCAACATGCACATAATAAATTTTGCAAACTATAATTACAGTGCATCAGCTTATGAAATTGTGCAGGGCCGTTCTTTAACACAGGAAATGCAAACGGTTCGGTGCATGATCATATAAAGGCCTCTGAGCCGCCGCGGACAATTGAACCGAGTGACACCATTGCTATTTGCTAAACGTCGGGTGCAAGTCTCAGTCTCACTTTAAATTTCCGTGAACTCAAAAATGTAAGAAAGCACTAGCGATTATATCGATATAATTTCACTATGTTTAGACAATGCTTTTATCACAAAGTCAGATGCACAATTTAATTGTGCTCTATTTTGTAATAAAAACACTCGGCAAACATGCTCATACACTTTTTGACACAATAAAGAAAGCAGTTTACAACAATCCAATAAGCGTTATATTTATAGGCCTATTCTATAACTTGTTATATCAAACCAATCGATTTTTTCCTGCGCCGAATTGTCTAGCGCCGAATTGTCGTAGCACCTATTTTCAGGTTTTCAAATCCTCTTAGAAGCCGATACGATTATGACTGACTATAGCTCCGCTTTATCTAGGCCTGTTTATGCCATAGCTCTGTACAGATGCTAGCATCATTTTGGCGCTCCATAAAATTGGAGACTATTCGATGCGGGCACAGAGCATGCGTATCGTCCTTGCCTCATCGGCCTCTTTGTAATCTACGCCTAGGCTTAAGGGACGAGTGTTTGGCTCCAAATAGGTTGCTTTAGTAGTGCAAACATGCAGCCACAGACAATTTTGTGAAGATATCAGCGCACATCGGTAAAAATACATTCATCTTTCCATGTTCATCTCGTAGGCCTACAGTTACGTAGGAAATCCAGTTACAATCTTGAGAGGTGTATATTTAACTTACTAACTTACTTACTTGCGTTAGTGTAGGCCAATAATACGCTTAAGCAATAATCCTATGTAGGACACGCACTTCCTATTTAATATTGAAGTCCAGCTGGGTTAGTATGCGGTTGTAACGAGGCTACTCAATTGCAGGTGATTTTCTTGATATATAATCAACATTTATAAGTGAGTATTGATATTGTCGTTTCCATATTATCCTCCAGGCAAATGAGCAGTCGTGGTTTTGGTGTAGGAGACCTAAGAAACATTATTTTATAAATGTTTGACTGATTTAGATGACCTAAATAGTAAAATCGAAAGTGAAAGCATAGCCTGAGTTTTGAGGCCTACCACTGAAATTTCAGCAACACAAGACAATCAGGTGAC